>JAULBW010000468.1:14900-30972 GCA_032358265.1 Vaucheria bursata | reverse complement strand
GAACATGCGTAGGCGGAAAATGAGTGAAGAAGTTTCCACAGAACCATAAGAAATATGACACGTGGCAAATTGTAGAGATATAGAACAAGTGAGTCCATAAAGGATTGTGACAAAGGTGTAGACATAAAGGATTTGGTATTAAAGGCGTAATTAAGATAAAAGGCGCAAATAGGTAAAAGAGGCAAAAGGTGCAAGAAAGTGTGGGCAAAATATAGGTGAACATAGACAAACATAGATGAACATAGTAGAGCAGTTATGTCATAGCAATTTGAAAAGATAGCAGGACCAGCAAATATCCTGACAAAGTGTTTGGGAGTATCTTTATACTGAAACTGCTCAATGAACTGCAGATAAATATCAGGGGATAGGAAGGCATAATATTCCTCAAAGTGGTCAGGATTCAGAATACCTCACTTATTTGTTCTTATCTAAGTGGCATCGTAGAAGGGTCTATTCTCAGAAGTAGAAATACTGCAAGAACTGGCAGGCATATTGGAATTTTCTGAATCAAGTAGCAATGGATAAGATGTCCCAATAAATGTAACGTCTATTTTATATCTACTCTGTTTTTGGTTAGACTAAAGATAAAGTATGTATCTTTGGCATGATTTTGTGACCTGCAACAGATATCTCTTCACATGAGTTGAGTTTAAACTTGCTTATAAGGAAGTATTTCTTGATCAAAACATGCCTTACACCCAATGTTGCAAAAGACAAAATAGTTGAGGGGTATGTTGTGCTGGATGAAGTAAGGTATGAATGTTTCATTGGCAGGTAAGGGGTAAGATTCAATACAAAATCTGCATTGAAATAGGCATATACTCATAGACAGCTAGGCAATTTAGATTCACTCATCCTATAGGAGATGATGCTGGTAAGGATATCAAACAGATACTCCACAATGCAATTCTGTTGGTGGGAATGTGAAACAGACAGTTCGGGCTCAATGCCCTCTCATGTAGACAAGGTATGAGCTTTATCCAAGATGAACTCATCATTTCCAGTTCTTAGGTAATCGATAGTAATTCTTTTCATCTTTATCCAAGCAATAAAGTAATGAAAAATGATTAGAGCCTCATAACCTTTGAAGCATGGGATAGATAAAGTGATACTGGTTGAAGTAATCACTGAAATAAATGATGTAAAAAAAGTTATCCATGGCAGGTGTAAAGATCTTGTTACAAAACCAAGGTAGAAGCAATGGTCCTTGAGTAAAGCCTTGTTATAAATATGTATCAAAACTCAGAACTAGATACAGAAAATATATTTACAGAAACATAACTTGTGTTGCTGTAAGTAAAACGTACTTTACAGCAACACACAAATCCCAAACTTTGCCCATCATCAAAATCCAGCAATGACTTGCCATAAACTCAGAACTCCAATATGCAAAACAATGACTCGCCATAAAACAGAATTCCACAGCTATAACACAAACTTAACCGTTAACGAGTTAATTCCTAACAAGCCTGCATTGAAGCATGGTTCTTTCTAACCTGTTTTCCGTTTTTAGAAGGCATATTTTGCAAGGAAGGATATTACAATCAATAAACTTGACAGACATTTTGGGGTCATCACTGAGTGCTTTGAGATATCTGAAGTTAACTTGACCCAGTGCTCTATGCCAGTGCTTAGCAAGGTTTTAGCAATAGCAACAGGTAACAAAAGCATCATCAGATGGAAATAACTTAATGATAATTACATTACTGTCAAGTTAAAAGAGTATAATACTATTATCATGCACCAGAACTGGTTAATCAAGGGAGATATCAAACTGCTGTTTACATCACATCATTCCAGATAATGTGATGAGGATGGTGCCAAGTTCTGAAACCAAGCTGACATACCTTAATAGCATGTTGGTTGGCTTGCCAGAGTCAGTGATGACCGTAGTGATGGCATTAGACATGCTAGAGCTTCAAGCAATATGCCACCTTGCTATGGAAATATTTATGAATTTTGGATTACAATCTGCTATGCAAACATTTGTAGAAATAATGCTGAAAGCAGGATCAATGTAATAACCAGAGGTTACATTATCTGCTATAATCTGAACAATTCTAGGAGGTATATAGTCACTGTCTTGTTATAGTGAAAATCCTGGATCTAAAAGATTCATAGCTTTTCAAAAAAAATTCTGCATTAAGAAACAGAAAATGGGTTTAACTAAAGCTCATATTTTTTTGCACATACTAAATTCAATCTATTAATGAGGGTTGAATATTGTGAAACTTTTACATCTGGAAAATTGTGCTAAAATATATTTCATCTTCTTTATCAATTTTTCTTGCTGTAAAAATAAATGATAAGTATCAACTGTGCTGTACATAAGTTTTTTCATGTTTTTCAAATTTCTGTCTCAATCTAGGAGTATGGCAGATGGTGTTATCCATTTTAGTGAATGGTACTGAACGTTAGCATTTAGATGTATTTGATTTTAACTAATTTTGAATAATCCCAATTCAATTATTTTCTGCTAATATAATGTTCATGAAAAAATATATTTTGTCATTATCAGTTAAAATAATATATCTTTCTGGGTCATTATTTTTAAGTATTTCTATGTGTTTTGTAAATGTTTGAAATCCGTTTTCTCTTTTGAATAATTTTGTATATCATCAGAAACATTTTCAGTAAATCTGTATGAAAAATTGTTTGCACAATCTTTCTCGGAACATAGTACTGTTTAGTATTATTCATAACATACCTAGTTATAGTATCATTAAATTTATTTTTAGTACTACACTATAAAGATCATTGACAGTCAAGAACAAAATAAAGTGCTTGGTATGGTTTTCAAACTGTTTTTTGCCAACATTGTCAAAAGTCAGGATCAGAAAATCTTTTACCCAAAAAAATGGAATTACAGCATTTTTCTAAGTCAATGAGGAAATTGATGCCTACTGACAAGCTGTAAAGTGTTTGAATGCACAGGCTTTTTGCTACGTTACTTCCAAAATGTTTTGTCAAGCAAAAACTAGAAAATAAAGTTGTGGATCAAACCAGTTAAATGGTGAACACAATTTTTTGGTAAGCATTATTTATTGACATTCTAATTGAAAGTAACACTGTCTAAAGATATAGCAACCAGTTCTTTAGTTGCAATGGGTAATCCTAGTAATTTATAAGGTTCTTTCTAATCTTAATGAGTCCAATATAATTAGATGTCATAATTTTCATTGAAACTTTATCATCACTAATATATATGCTATTTTTGGGAGGTAAATTTTTTGGCATTTTATGTATTAAAAGCAGTTTTCATGAAGTAAATATTGTGCTGCTTTATATGAGCCAGTTTTAATTATTTCTGCAGAATATTGAAAAAGAGGTCATATTCAACTCATTCCAATAGTTTGCTTTGACACTGTACAAAGTCTTTCTTAAGTGGTTTCTCTTTCAGTTCTTTTTCAAAGTCCATCAAAAACAGTACTTGAACAAGCAATATGCTGTTTATTGCCTTTGGTTGAATAAAATTTACAGTGTATTGAACAAACTAATGTATCCCATGTACAACTTTATGACTTTGCAGCATTTTTGCACCTGAGTACTGCACATGCAATAGTAAAAAGTCTTGTTAACCCTATCTCACTACTGATTTATTTAAATATTAATTGATATTACATCAAATTTTCTGCATGGCTTAATCTAGTATTTAAAATTAATCCAGTAAATATAAGAAAGAGTGACCTCTTAAATGTGTTCTCTTTTGACATCTGAGTGCATGTCAATGTGATACCATTAAGAACAGGTATACTATTTCTTGCTGCTTGTATTTGATAAAGATTAGATTTGTGATTAAGTTCAAATTTGCATTTAGTCTGGAATTCATCAAGATCATTCATGATTGAATTATTTTCACATCACTTTGAATAAACTGGATATATAAGTTGATAATGCCTGATTAGAATTAGTTTGTTTCTTACAGAAAAATTGCTCAAAATTAGGCAAATGTGGTCATTGTTTTTCAGGCAGGCAGAACTCATCTTGGTGCATTTTTTCTTGTAGTGAATCCTTTGAGTTTTTTTGTCTCATTTCACAACTACACATTCAAGATTTTTTGTGCTAACTAAATAACTTTTCATGTCAATGCATGGTTTTAATAGGTTAGGAATAATCTCTTCTAACATATTTTTCAGAATGTTGTATATATCCAAATTTTGTGAAAACTCAAGATCTAAAAAAACAATGTATGTGATGGATTCACAATAACCGCTGTTCAATTGCTGCAGACCAAAACAATCTATGACCATATTCTCTACTATCTAGTTAAACTTCTTCAGTTTTCATATCAAGTTCCCAGATATTTTTTAAATAATGATTTGATGACCAAGTGAAGCCATTATACTTGGACTGCTGTTATGTACATTGCAATATGCTTTTATTCTTTTTGAGTGAAAGATGAAGACATAGAATATTTTTTTTTGTATTGTCTAATATAGGAATTCTACAGAAAGTCATTCCATTGGATTAATCTTTATCAAGATATACTGTTATAACTTGCAACAACAATTTATTTATATTACAAACTTACAAGAGAAAATACAAAACTACAAGAAAAAAATAGATTAACTTGAGGCACAATAGAATACACTCAGTAAAAATTTACGTTTAAATCAACAAGCTCCAACTTGCATGGTTGGGAGTGACTTCTGGTCATTTATCAAATTTAAATTTAAAATAAATCAATTTCATTTGGATTCAACTGGAATAGCCCTAGCACATACAGCTCTTTTACTTCTTGCTTTTCCTTTTCATTAAATCTCACATTACTTTGAATATAATATGTATTCAATGAAACTACTATTACATTAAAACTGAATAAAATTTTTGACAAATTTAAAATACAAATTGAACATTTATGAAGATTCTATACAGCCCTTAAGGTTACCTCCAAGCAGTCTGCATGGTAATTTCACACATTTTATATTCTTGATCACTTTCAGCAACCACTGCAATATGTAATATTGGCAGGATACCTGCTGGTTGTGCTATCTATATAAATAATTATGGCATGATTGCACAACTTTATTCACTTATGTTTGCCTGTGTTTCAATTACATTTGCCTATACTTTTTCCTACCTTTTGACTCTTTTACCACATTACGCCTATTATCTTAACTGCACCTTAATATTAGTCCTTTACCTCAACACCCTTGTCATAATCTTTTAATGGATTAATTTGTTCTATACCCTCAGATAATGCCATGTGTCATATTCCTTATGGTTGTGTGGAAACTCCTTCATTTTTTTTCCACCTACACATGTTTGATGTCATAATACCTCTTCAACAATGGTCAGATTCTCAAACTCTGCCTTACTATCTGTTACAGTACTTCAAACCTCACCTTCAGTTAGTTGGACATTATTCTAGAAGTGTTATCAATCCTGTAACTATGCTTTATTTGGCCTATCCTTTAATTGCTTCACTTTACTTCTGCTGAAGTTAATTTCAAGGGATGCTGTAATCAACTGCAAAATAATCACAAGCCTGCTAATCAAAAATTGTGAGCTTACTTATGGAGTAAAAGATTTTGCAAGATTCACTGGAGAGCCAGTTTCAAAGATGCTTTAAGAGGGTATACTGCAGGAGCTGCTGGGGGCATGTTTCTTTGCTCAGACTTATGTTTATGTTCACTTCTCTCAAGTTTGATAAATTTTTGTATTTTAAAATCTTTTTTGCTTTGCTTTGCTGTATATTTACCATCTACTACGCATTGGACTTTATCCCCTCTACTGAGCCTCATTATCCACATAAAGGTATACACTAATATACTATATTATTATATATTTCTCCTATCCCAACAGCTATTTTACTGGTCTTTTAGGCACAATGCTGTGCTGCTGCTGGCACAGTCCTTTTTCTTCCTAAACTAGTTTATACTAGTATACTGCATGTTTTTCTTTGCTTTCAATTATTACATCTCTATAAATCTCTTAATTCATTAATGCAGGAAGCCTTCTCAATGCTACACATCTTACATTAAACTTTTCAGTTTTCATTTGCAATTGTAACATGAAGGATGGAGTACTTAATGGGTACCAAATTTGTCAGGCATAATATCTCCATTAAATCTGCTCATCGTCAGTATTACTCATGTCTTTGTAGAATTATGCCTTCATCTACTTATTTACAAGAATTTTAAACCACATATTGAGACATTTTGGAGTTAGTAGTTCTTTATGGTGTTTTCTAGCAATATCCAATTCATGCTGCAGAACCTTTTCTAAATGTTCAGGTGTAGCGTGTGCACATTTATCAAAAAATGACTTGGAATGGGTACAGCTAGAGAATGCAGTATGCATTTTTGATATTTTGATTGCAAATTGAACATTGCAAGAACAATGCATGGATGTTTGAAAAATCTTAGCACAAAGACCTGGACAAGTATTTAGTATATCTTTCCTGTCCAATATGTTTTTCTGATCAAAAACTAAGGCCTCCCGTTCAAGCTGGAAAAAGATGTGCTAAAAACTTCTTCAAAAATTAATTGGTAATGTTTTAAAAGAGATTTGAAAAAAATAGATTTTCTGGATTTGAGGATGGTCTAAAATATATACAATAAATGTCAAGAATACCTAACAAAGTGATGTAAATTTGATTCAAAGCCCACTATACAATGCAGGAAATTGTAATTAGGCCAGCTTCAGTGTGTACCTGAATTTAATGAAAAGAATTATTAAAATTGTGAAATATAAGAAAAACAATGTGCAAACAAACAAGACTAACAAACTAAGAAAAAATAATATAGTAATTATGTATTAAATGTGTACGGGAAGGAAGCTTCTCTGAAACTAACAATGATACTCTGCACAGAAGCAGGTAATCGTGATGAAAACAGAGAAGAGTGAGAGATGTTTTCAATTAGTAAATGTCAAGCACAGATTGGCCAGATATTTAATTATGGGGTTACTCCGCCAGGCGTTTGTCGGCGATGTCAGTTTGGGAAACACCGAGAAAATACTTTATGGAATAATGAAAGATGGTGTAGACGTTAAAGACATGGATATTGTTGAAAGGGTCTTTTTCATATGTAGGATTATAAATAAGGAGTGTACTCCTATATTGTGACAAAAATAAGATTTGATATTTAAAAACCATCGCCCCGTTGAGAAATGAATTTCTGCTTTTTGAAATTATAAATCTGAAACATAATGTTGTGTTGCTACAAAAATTTTCTAACTAGACAAGAGCAGTTTAATGGAGGTAAGATACAACGTTACTGAAGATGAGACACTTCATTAAGAAAGCCAAAAAAATCTCTTTCAGTTTAATTAACTGCAGTAATCAACGCTAAAAGAAGCTGACAATACAAAATTTTAATGTAAAGAGAAGCAACAGATTGACAATTGTCAAGAGATAAGTACTTCTTGGAAAAATTGGATGACAGCAAATAGCGGTACCAAAGAAGTTGATATGACACTCCATAAATATGAATCGATTTGAAAAAAGCTGTGACACATCATTTGAAAAATTCTAAAAACAGAATCAAGAAATTTGGCACCACACATCTACCCAATTACTGGTCGCTTCCAACATCATACATAGAAATTGCCTTTACTAGATACTAAGTAACACATGACAATACATCATCTTAATTTAAGTTACTTGTCTTATCATTCACGAAAAACTAAAAGACAGACTCAATGAATTTCAAAGCAGAATTAATTAGACCTTTAGGTGAACATGCAACCATGACAAATCATCTCAACTAATTGAATTTTTTCAATTCTAATAGAAGTTATTGAGTTAAAATATTCAAAACACATTGATATTGTAAAGATTAATCATATTTTTTAAATGTGTACCTCTGTGAGCGAGGTCATTTTCAATTAAATTTCAACCAGTAAATTGACAAGAATACTACATATTATAAATTACCATTGCCTTTAATAGTATCTTTTATTAAAAAAAGTAATCTTTGACATTACTCCAACCTTATCATTGTAATGCAAAGCAATAAGAAAGATAGTTAAATGTAAAACCTTTGACAAGTCTAAGCAATTTGAAAAAACTGAACAAGGTCAGATTTCTCAAAATTGCATGCAGCATTTGGCTTTAGTTGTGATTAAGCGTTGGAAAGAAAATTTTCTGCAAAATTGCAGTTTACAACGTTGATGGCCATGTGCGTGTACTTCTAGATATTTTTAAATGCATTCAGTTAAAATTTAGTTATGGATTGGATGAGTTCAATCTATATTTTAAGAGGACAAAAAAAATATAAAAATGAGAATCTCTTTCAAGGGCAGTTACTTCTATTGATGTTTTTCATTTAGAGAATATTCTTATTTTTTTTGTTTCAATCTCAGGAAAATAGACAGACTCAGCTTGGCTTACAATGTCCATTCAAAATGAAAAAATGAAGTTTCAGAAGAATTTTCTTCTATGAACAATTTAAATGATTTAACAAGTGTGAAAAATTAAACAAAAAAAAGTGACTGAAAATAAACGAGTTTGGATAGTTCAATTATAAAGTATTTTGAGCGTATAAGAAAATGATTCATATCCTTCAACCTAAGCAATAAAGACCAAAAGAAAAGCAAAATGATCTACTTTAAATTTTAGTTGTATGTGGCAATATATGACATTGTTAAAAATACTTATAATGAAAAGAACATATACAAACAAATGAAGTAACAAAATCTGAACTGCATGAAAAAAACCCATTTTAGACAGAATCTGTTACAAGTTTCTAACATCATAACTTTATGTAAGACTTAGAACACTGCAATCTCCAATGTATATAAAGTGAGTGCCTTGTATCTAGGAAAGTGCTATAGTTGATAAGTGTCAGGAATTAACTTATATTATAAGTTGATTCCTCTTTTATTTTTGTAGCTGCAGGTGTTTTTATTTAGAACATTCTATATTTGATACTAGTCACATTCTCAATAAGTGGCTAGTCATACAATTGTTCTAAATATTAATTATGTTGTGTTGGAGAAGTGTAATCACTTCTCACAACACAGGTTAAGATATAATGTACACTTGAGCTGTTACTCTTTTGCATTGTTTGCCTGTTTGTTGTGCGTCTTGACAATAAGTAAAATGGGAAAAAAGATTAAAATATGCAATGCACTGTGATTTAGATCGCAGTGCAAGATGATGCAAGATTAAAGAAAAGATAAGATGGGGAAAAAAAGTATATTGTTGAATATAGACACTATTTATCACACGCTATGGGAGCATGCTGCTTGAAGAAGGCTACTTCTGGGAAAAGTAGAAAAAATGTAGAGTGAAAATGAAAACCATTAGAAAAGAGTTAAGAATATGCAATTACAAAAAATACAGTTACGTAACCTCTTCGCATTTTCTATAAGTACCAAAAGAATTTTGAAGATGGAGTGTTGAGTTGGAACTATGGTTGGAGCCACAGAGTTACATAAAAAAATATAAATGAATACAGATCACAGGAACGGGTCATGGGTCACATCCGGAATGGGAATTGGAGCAGTAACTGATAGAAATCTTGAAAATTGCTTGATTAGAAAATAGGGCTCCTCAAATCAGTAAATGAGAAATAAAATGGTAAATCCGCTCGCTATGAAACATCACTAATAAAGATATATTGTTTTCTAAGATACATCATTATCTATTGCCAGGAGACAAATTAACATTTTAAAAATTTTAACTGACAATGGTAAAAACAACTAAGGAGACATGGGAAAGCCACAATCTCCCAAATTTCTGCAACGAATCAATCTAAAAATGAAATATTATGCACAACTTTAGGATGGAATAGTTACTTCGCGTAGAAAAAATTGCATATGTTAGTTCCACAAGCTTTCTTCTGTGCTTGCTACATTTTATCATGATTAGAAGTCCAAGAATCTATGGCAGCAACATATAATTGTGCAGAAAGCAACCACATTTATTTAAATTAAGTATAATATTTGTGAAAAATCTGGAACTCAAAGTTCCATTTAGCGCCTTCCAAATGGATATGTGCATCACTTACTGTCTGTTAGTAATTGATTTTTTGCCATGTGATCTGTTCTATTTTTGTGAATCATTTTTATGACTTGGTGATTCCTAGTGTGTTCGAATTAATTTGACTTAATTTGATGAATATGAAAATAATGTTGAAATGATGTGTTGATGAGATTCATTCTTGGCAACACATGGATAGAGTTTAATTTACTATGTTGAAACGTGTAACCATTTTGTGTTTTGTTTTCTTGTCTGTTGACGTCCGGTTCATACATTAACTTAGTTATCATATTCTTACACTGTTGCTTTCGCAGACCATACGGATCTGGCCATGAGTAGCAAGATGTATTTTTTGGTGGAAGAATTGGCATTTTACTTGCTATAGTAGCAGAAAATCACTCCATTGAATATGTTTGATGCGATTGTGAATAACGTCGATAGTTAAGCAATGCACTCTTTTAAAGATGGCATAATTAATTTTCAAAAGCTTCAATGTATTATCTTTTGAAATTGTTTGAATATAGCCGAATATTTTCGGCGTTTTTTAATTTAAATGATGTCGATTTAAGTTGTGTTAAAGCGTTAGAAGTGAAAATTTTGAAATAAACTTTACAGGTATAATTTTACGCATCCGCGTCTAACCGTTTGCTAATCGCCCTCATTAGGACCTTAAGAGTTAGGTACACAAAAGTTTTTCAGATTTAAAATCGTAATTTAGAAACCTAGGCTTGAATACCTTTCTTCGCCTTTTCTACCGCATTGGCGATTTTCTGTTAAAATTATGACGATAATGGCGTACTCACCGGTTGTATTACGCTATTCCTTCCAGTATCCCTTTCTTAAAACATGTTTAAATTCAAGTGTTGTTGATGGCCCCAAAAAGTTATATTCAAAAGTCACGATGAATTCCGACATAAATCCGAAATTGCAGAGCAGCCTTGCAGGAACCACTATTGCTCTCAAGTCGCCAACAGCAGGACCGCTAAAGTGGTATAACTGCGGTAGCTTTATAACGAATATCGTTTTGCAAGAAAGTTCTTCTTTTGAACCATTTCTTTGTGTAGGTCCAACTGTTTATGACGCTGCACATCTAGGACATGCGCGTACATATACGAGCTTCGATATTATTCGACGTATTTTGACTGAATATTTTCGATACGAAATAGTATATGCGATGGGAATCACTGACGTCGATGATAAGATAATTGCAAGGTGTTAGTAACATTTCGTTATAAAACTTCCAAAATTAGAAAAAAAGTCTTCTTTAACGCACTTCCTACTATGTACATATTTATGCACCGTTTCAGTAATTCATCTTTGAATTAGTAGAGCCCAAGAAGAAGGTGCATTAGGTGATGCCTGGTCACCATATGCTAAGTTTGCTAAATTTTGGGAAAACTCATTTATGGAGGATATGGATTCACTTGGAGTTAAAAGACCAGATGCTGTACTCAGGGTAAATATTTATGTTTCATTTTCTTTGATATATAGTTTTCATTCAGTTTTATTTGTTTGGAGATGATTTAGCTATACATAAAGAGCACAACGATATTTTTGCTTGATATTTATCCAATGAAAGCTTTCTTGCATGGAATCAATATAATATTACTAATGCCATATCTTTCTAATTAATTCTCTCAGTATATTGATTATTTATTGACTGTAGGTTACCGAACACATGGATGACATTTGTGAATACATACAACGTCTCATTGATCAGGGAGCAGCCTATCACGTGCCAGGATATAAAGGCGGAGTTTATTTTGATGTTTCCTCACTGGGAAAAGGTACATTTAGACTGCTTATATTTCATCGCTTTCCTGTTTGCATGCTTCAACACTAGAATGGACAGATATACAAAGATTTGACAAAATTGCCAAAATTTTATACTGTAGGGTACGGGAAGCTGGGACATGGCATGCTCCAACCAGATAATGAATCATTAGATGGCATACAAAAACGGCATCCTGCTGATTTTGCCCTATGGAAGGTATGGTGGATTTTTTTGGCTGACATTATTGTTTTGCTCATTGATTAATTCAATTTCTGAAGGCATGTTTATCAGAGAAATTTTTGTTTGGAATATTCAATTTTTGTCATGAACATAAGTGTCAGCTTTCTTGCAGCATATGGCAATTAATCGATTACTTAGATTTTTTCTATTTGTTATCATATCGTTTTCTTGCAAGAGAGCACGATATGAATTACTGCAAAAGATATTGGTTGATAACCATTTTACCAATTCTGTTCGAATCACAAAGTCAGGCAGCAAAGGAAAATGAACCTACATGGGATTCGCCATTTGGAAGAGGTAGACCAGGTTGGCACATTGAGTGTTCAGCTATGACACATGCCATGTTTGGAAGTCAATTGGATGTGCACACTGGAGGGATAGATTTGAAGGTATGTATGCATATTAAATTGTGTTCTAAAGATTTTGTTGGTAACTTATTTAATGCATTATAATGAATACAAAGGAACATGTACGATGATTGGTATCATCTTTTGAAATTCGTTTTATTTCATGCAGTTCCCACACCACACAAATGAAATTGCACAGTGTGATGCGCATGCTGGAAGGTGCTTACAGTCATCTTCTTCATCTGCACGTGATAATCATGAATGGTGCCACCATTGGCTTCATACAGGGCATGTACATATAGAAGGATTGAAAATGAGTAAAAGTCTCAAAAATTTCATCACGGTAATTATAATGTTTTTTGCTATGCATCATTATGGCAAAACTATTTCGTAATTGAATGGAAACATTGTGGCAATTCAGGTGAAAGATTATTTGAGTTCTCATGGTGGAACTAAAGCTGAAGCTTCTCATGATTTTAGAATTTTCTGTCTTATGCACAGATACACATCTCCAATTACTTTCAGGTACAATCTGTCTTTTTTTAATTTTTCGAATTATAGTTGTTCATGGTTGATTGGCTTGCATTAAATTGTAGTTATGGTAAGATAAGCGAAGCGACAGGTGTGAGGACACGCTTGTTGCGCTTCTA
This sequence comes from Vaucheria bursata, assembly GCA_032358265.1. Lineage (NCBI taxonomy): Eukaryota > Xanthophyceae > Vaucheriales > Vaucheriaceae > Vaucheria > Vaucheria bursata. The sequence continues at coordinate 18,033 of JAULBW010000468.1, read as the reverse complement.
TTCCGTTGTCTCAAATATCGATAAAAATAACAATGGTCGATGGGGTAGTAGTGAGTTTAAACTTCAGGAGCAACTTTTCAAATGCACTTCAGAGGTAAGTATGTCATAGTGTTAATGTGCAATAGTTATTTATTCTCTACTGCATATTCATATCACAGATGTAATGTAGGCATTTTTTAAATATTTGTCATCGTTATACGCATATTGTATATTACGGCTAGGTGCACGAGGCGTTGATGTCGGATTGTGATACCCCTACGGTGTTGCACTCACTGCTGAGTCTAACAAACGATGTGATGTTTTATGTTGAATCATCCCAGTCTTTAGTTCCAGAATGTGTTCACTCATGTGCTTCATATATATCGCGTATTCTTAACATTTTTGGACTTGGTCTTAATGATTATGTACATGATAAAGATGAAAATGAGATGCACAACGTGGTCGATTGTGTTCTCCAATTCAGAACTCTTTTGAGAAAAAGGTGAAAATGTACTTATATATTCCTATATGGTGATGCTCTCAATATATATTTGACGAAAGATCTGTTGTGCACGTAACTGCAAACAACCAAATTAAATCAATTGGAAAAATATATGTTCATTGCAAATTGGAGAGAAAAGAAGGGCACTATTAAAGGCATATCTCTCTTGGGCGTTTTATTAGTACCCGGTCTAGGAACAAATCTTCTTAATGTTAACAAAGTAGCTATTAAGAATACTCGAGTAGATATTAGCGCTGAAGGACTTCTCATATATATTATAGATTTCAGTTGTCAATTTATCCTAAGATTATTTGTCTATTTCAATTTAATTGGCACATGCTCTCAAGTTCATAATTTATGTTTGCATATTCTAAAGAGCTCTTGCAGAAGCATCAGATAGCTCACTGAAACGGGATATACTTGGATTGTGCGATGTCTTGAGAGATGTGCATTTGCCTCAAGCAGGGATTGTTGTAGAAGATATTTCTGTCGATAATAGTAGGTGGTTTAGGAAAGCAGATAAAGTGCCGGTTAGAAGCATGCAAAATAAGGTATTTCATCAGTTTAAATTGATGTTTTCTTATGATATTACGTTTTATTGCCAATTTTCAATTTTTAGATTGTTTTTATTTTTTATGCGAAAGCTAACCCTAAGTGCCACTATGAATAAACCAAAACAGCAAGATAATCCCATTTCAGAATTATTCAAACAAGGCAAGTATACTCCCCTATGTTCTGTGTGGAATATTGCCGAGATACCTCCCCATGATATTCAGGGTAGTCTTTTATAAACATTCTTTTTCATTTTAATCTTTCATTATTCTTCACTCAGAATTATGTATAAGTTACCTAGATGATATTGGTTAGCTTATGCAATAGTTGTGCATTCAAATTAATTTGGATTTTTTATTTAGATTATTATTTATTTCATATACCCATAATTGCAGCAAAATGCCCGTAAAAAGCTGCAAAATGTACTTTGCAAGCACCAAGAATTGAATTCACAGAACGACGATGGAATGCAAACACCATAAATGAACAAATTCATTTATTATTACTGTTTTCTTGTGTTTCGATGATAATATTTCAAGAAAAATCGCAATTTAGGTTATGATGTATCCTCTCACTTTCAAAATAAAAGACAAAATGTATTGACTTTTAAGAAAATGTCAAGTTATTAGCACTGAGAATATTTTTTCAAACTGAGCTGGAATTCATTTTACTTGTTTATTTAAACTGCACTTTCATCATACATCCTCAATTTGTTTTTAAGATAAAACCAAGTTCAAACTTGACTGTAACGTCATACATCATTGATTCATAAAGTTTGCTTGAAATCTTGCATTTTAAACCTGGATAACATAATCAATAGCACTTTTACAAATGAATTGAAAAAATCTACCTGCGGTATTTACCCCTCAAAGACAAAACTTTTTTCAAGTTTGCACTTAAAGGGTCCATCTTTAAATTTACTCTGATAGTTTTATCTTTTTTATGGTACAACATAATTTATTCGACATTTTCTACTGTAAAAAATTTTCAAGATTTTGAAAAACAGATGTTACAAGTTATTTATTCATGCTAGCATTCTTCCGAAGAATTGATAAATATTTGTGTTTTGCTCTGTGTTATCACCGGTTTTGAGAAAACTTGTCATATATTCGTAAAAAGTTCAAAAATTATTTGGCATATCTCACAGAACCAGTTCTAAAGTAAGCGTTTTCAGAAAATTATCAATCAGGATTCGTGTTAAATGATTGGATGTTAATAATTAATAATTCAAAAGCGGTACACATGCCATAGACACTTATTAAATTTATCTAAAACTTAATGATAAAATGTTGAGAGATATTACACTTCAGCAAGGATTACTATATTTCACAGTATGTAACACTGCACATTCTACATGCCAGCTGTATTGCAGTGCGTACAGATATAATCAATCCATATTTTCTAAAACTTGCACTAATTCTGCTAGTATTTACATTCGCTAACTGGTTGACTTGCAACTAATGTTTAGCTTGATCAATAACTGATGAAAAAAATCTGCCATGCTATTAAGCAGGGAGTGCCAGGAGATAAAAATAAACCTGTAGAGACTAAAGAATCTTTTTAAATCTTCAAAAGTGAGAAATTTTTAAGGATGTGGCAAATACAATATCTTGCCAACTATCAATAGTTTCCAGCATATGAATATATTTAGGGGCCTTTTCACAATGGCAACGTAAAAATTATGTATATATATATATATCCAGACCATATGCATCAACATGAGATCTATGACATATATTGAATGCAAGAAAGTTCGAAGAAATTGGTTTCGTTGAACGCAAAACTGCCAAAATTCCTTAATGAAAACTATGACATATTACTGTTACCTAAAAAAATGTCATGGTTCATACTTCTCAAAAAAACATATGTACTTTGTTTTCGAAACTGCAAATTATGTTAAAAGTTTTTCATAAGGCATTATTTAAAAGATTTTATAATTAGTAACAATGTAGAGGAACTCACTATAAATGTTGATGTCATCTTATTTAAATCACAAATTTCAATTCGATGTAGAGGAACTCAATATAAATGTTGATGTCATCTTATTTAAATCACAAATTTCAATTCGATGTAGAGGAACTCAATATAAATGTTGATGTC
>JAULBW010000468.1:0-14800 GCA_032358265.1 Vaucheria bursata | reverse complement strand
ATCTTATTTAAATCACAAATTTCAATTCGATGTAGAGGAACTCACTATAAATGTTGATGTCATCTTATTTAAATCACCAATTTCAATTCGCTGTAGAGAATAATTTATTGGAAAAATTTTGTTGCTATATGCAAGCTTGGCTTGGTAGGGAAACAGGAGATATATCAGACATGATCATGCAGACTGCAGTATTTCTTCTCCTCCAAACATAGGGCCAAATATTGAATTGCCAACTCCAATAAAAAACATTGTGACTTAAAATATTGCCTTGGCAAGAAAGAAGTATGCTAGTTTATGGAGAGGCAGCAGAGATTGGGTGCATTGTTAATACAATAATCCATAAACCCTCGAATGAATAATATTTTGTAACTTTAAATCTTGCGATTCAACTTCAATAAATGAAGATTTTTATACTTTGCACAGTTTCTAGCTTAATCTAATGATTAATTGACTTTAAAAATACAATTCAAAAATTTGCCACTGCGAATATTTTTAAAAATAAGCTTTGTTTTGGTTCCTATTGCAAAAATCCTTTCCGGGAAGAATTACTCCCTCGTTTAGTGTTTTAGAGAAAAATAAATCGAATTTAGATGAAAAAGAAACTATTGTTCATTTCAAGGTTCAAATATTCTACACTTATCATAAAGGCATGATATTCCTAAATACTGTGTTAATATTTTACAGCAACTCCACAAAATAATAAATTTAATACAAAATGTCAAATGCAATGATTGGACCCAAAATATTTTGAACCAAGTCTTAAAACTACTATTGGAATATCAGTATTATATTCAGCATTTATTGAAAAACAGAGGAACAACAAAAGCTAGGATAGCACTGTTTGATAAAGAATTTCAGGCTATCACCATTTCATTTATGTTCAATGAAGCTATCATGTTTCTTTAGCCTCTACATCACTTGGTTTATCTTTTTTCTTTTCGGCCTGAAAAAAAGAAAAGAAATCAATAAAGTATAAAATAAGTGTCTAAATAAATTTGACCACCTTCCGCTTCTTTTCGTTTGCATTCACTGAAATAGATTTATTTTCATCAACTCTTGCATTTTCTCTTTCCTTGGCAGCTACCAAAAGAGATTTCAGTTCATCGTCCATTACCTGCAGCATTTAAAAAAATTATTCTATTATAGCGCATAAAAAAACAAAATGCATATGTCAGTAACAGTTTACCTTGTCAGATAAGTATGAATCATAATCAAGGACTCGACCAGTAGTGATCACAGGACCTGATGGTAATACCAACACAGTGTATTTAGCATGAGCAAATATTTCTCCAGTGTGACCATATAAAACTTTAAAAGGCTCTAGTAATTCATGTGTTACACATTCTTTCACTCCTAAGCGTGCCTACAGGAATTATAAGACTAAGTAGCTGATCACAAAAGGAAAAATTAAGTTCAAGTTACCTGTCGCTCATTTTCAAGAGCTCTGAGGCTGAAGGGAAGGGTAGGAAACTGTTTATTTACTTGGTTAAACAGAACTCTACTTGCATTCATCTTCAGCTGGTATCTCTACAAGAAAAATGTTAATAATGAGTTATGTAGAGCCAATAATCTAGAGGTACATGATAATCACCTTATCAACTGCACGTTTGAATATTGTGCTGGCTTGCTCTCCTTCTTTTGGCTTACCCTCACCACTACTCACCAATACATTAACTGCGTATACCTTTTAGTATGACATTGACAACTTTAAGGATTTTAACCTGCCTTTGAATGAGAAAATGAATACAAAATTCTTGAATACCTCGTTAACTTCGAAAGTAGCGGGATCAGCTTTTGTATCATCCTGAAAAGAGAAAAGTCTAACGGGATGAAATAATTTTTATGGTAAATCATTAATTAAGACACAGATGAATGATTAACCTCTCTTGGTACTATAGTCTTAGCGCCATTTATGATGTATTGCTTCATCTGATGCATTTTGCAACCAGCAACAATGTTCACTTGATAAGCCTTTGCAACTTTATTTACTAACTCTTCGACCTGAAAAATATAATAATTAGTTGTTCTGAAATATAAAAGCAATGAAAAAAATATTATTATGTTAGATATTCACTTCAATAGTAAAAAATATGATAGAATAAATATTTGAATTATCTTCTTACCTGTGTATTCGTGTTACCAGGGATGATCGATAATGCTGCAAGTTCAGCAGCTTGATAGCAGGCTAGTATTACATCTGCCTCTTTCCCTGAAACTGGAATTTCCTTAGTGGGTTGGGCGCCAACCTTCAGGTTGGAGAAATTTTGAATATATAAAGCAGAATCTAGTTACGATATTTTTAGTTTTAAGCTAATAAAATGAATTCGGATTTTGTACCTTATAAGTATGAGCAGCAACTGCAATGAATCCATCAATATGGCAACCAACCTCAATTTTTGCAATATCTCCCACGGAAAGAGGGGGCTTCGTATAAAGCAACAAAGAATAAATTCTTTTAAATATTCAGGCATTTCTAAAATTTAGATTTATAGAAGCTACAAAACAATGTTTAGTCACAGATACTAAGATGGAAAGCACAGGTCATAGCATAGAGGACCACACCCTGGCATGAGCCAGGCAAAGCAACCATCAAATGACCGCAACTGTTGAAACTAGCGTCCCTAATGCACTTCAAGCAAAGAGCGAGTACAGAAGTCGTAACTGAATCATTTTTCTATTCGAGATATTGACTGGCTGCCCAGTCTTTGTCTACCTAACTGACTAACAACATAATAATGTTGAAGTTGTAGATCGACAGTCTTGGGAACCACGTTTGTCCACTCGATAAAAAATAACACCGTAATGGCAATTTACTGTTACTCTGTACCTGCCGTGTTGCTTCACTTCCAAGCGGGCTATTGTTACACACACATTCGTTTACAGAGACGCACGTTGGAAAAGCAACACCTTTTTCAATGGTTCGACCTTTAACTTTGTTACGATATATTAAGCCACAACTCTATGAAAGAAAACGTGTAAGTTAACTGTTTTGATTGTATGTCTGAGCAGAAACGTTCAGTACTTGAATAATGACGCTGTCGCCAAATGTACAAATATCAGAAATATTCGCTCCTGGCTGACACATTTGAAGAACACCTGACAATGCTAAATTACAGATTCTCGCAGCTTCTTGATATTTTGCAACGACGTCTGATTTACTAAGGTCCTTGACTTGGTCGCCGACCTAAGCGGAACAACAATGTTTGAAACGAATCTTCCCATGAGCTAGGGTTTTAATAAAATTGCGCACACCACCAACTCAGAAGCAGCATCTTCCGCCATTTAATTAAACTTGTGGTAAATAAAAATAGAATACAGGGGTATAGCAACCAATTGTTTAGTAAGTGAGTTTCAGTCCACTTAATTCGTGAATCTTTAGCTATGGCTGGTATTAAAATTATAGTATTCCGAAACGTTTTATGCTAAAAACATATTTAAAATTGACGCAAAACGTTTCGTGTAGTCACCAGTTAGATTTTATTCAGCAAAAGCAGAACTTGATCTCTGTGTGAAAAGCTTCCTATATAAATCTAGTGAACATATCATTAACTACACTTGTCGATGGGAACTTTTTTCCATGCATTGCCAGTGAAATGTTAACGATGACTGCTGTACTCTTGCTTCTTTATCATGGATTTTGTTATGGAATTACAGAAAAAAAATCAGTTCGCACTTAGTATTGGCGGGCTCCCTATCAAGGTAGGTAATTAAACGAGGCAACAATATTCGGGTTTTAATATGCCTGCTAATGCATTTCGATTGACTATTCACAATAAATTTGCCTTTCTAATGGTCAAGGCTCGATATCAAATTGCAGAGAGTCTGAATGGGGTGGTCTATGTCGCTGAAGATACTTATGGCACGCAGTACAATGTCAAATCTATCCGTGTGCCTAGAGCAAAGAATGGAGCAATCTTGAATGAAGAAATCGCATATCGTGCTGAAACTGAAGTGGCATTGGTTAGAGAATTAAAGCCGCACCCAAATATTGTTAAGGTCTTTGATAGTTGTACAACATGGACCGACAGCGAAGTGTGGTACCACATAATACGTGAGATGTGCCCCGGAAGCGTGCTTTCTATGAATGAAAGAAGTGGGGGTAAACTGCTGGAGAAGGATATCATGTGGATTTTACGTGATGTGTTGATGGCACTTTTGTATTTGCACACGCAAAACCCTCCTATTGCACATCGTAGTTTGACAGTGGCAAACCTATTGATTGGTTCAGATGGACGCTGCAAGATATCTGATTTTGAGGCATGTAAGTTAGATCATCACCCATACGCAGAAAAGTATGAAATAGCATTGGCCAAAGAGGAAATCCGACGTCATTCGCCACCTGCTTACAGAGCTCCAGAACAAGTTGACTTTTCCTGTGGCTATGTAATTTCAGAACAAGTAGACATATGGGCAGTTGGCATAATTATTTTTTATCTAGCATTTGGATTCAATCCTTTTGAGACAATGGAAAATTATCAGCAAGAATTCTTTAAAATGAGACAAAAAATTATCGATCACATCCATGGGACACATCCTTACAGCTCTGGCATGTGTACTATTATTGAGAAGTGTATGGAACTTGATCCAGCTCTAAGACCTACATGTGGAAAGCTAATTCGCTTATGTGAAAGTCTTTTTGATGCAGGAAAACTTCCGTGGTGGTTATCAATTTTCGGCAAGCTTCCAGAAACTAGTGTTTCACCTCTGAAGAGTCCAGTCAATGACTATTCAAAAACATGTAAACATCATAGCTTGAAGCAATCGTCGCAAAACCGAGAAATTGATTCCACAACCGCATGCAACGAAAGCTACCATGATTCCTATGGAAGAAACTCAACTGCTGGATATGCAGGGACGTTTCACCTGTTAGATAACAAGATTGGAGATGCTCTAAAGAGCAAATATTATAAACTAATGGGTTCTGACCAACAGAAGTCACTCTGGGTTCTCAAAGTAACATCTCGCATAACATGTGCGCCTAAACCTAAATATATTCGTAAAATAGTTTTAGCAATTTGGGATGGCGAATTCTCGATAACAACTTTCATGGAACACTTGCGGTGAGGATTGTGTCTTGTTTGTTATGTTTTCAATTGTCACCAAATATTTTCATCTTATCTTATGTGATGCATCTTGCACTGCTTCTCACCTCAAGTTCAGTTTAATTTCTACCCACTCGAGTACTTTTTAATGCAATACTTAATATGTTATCCTCTTGGTAGGTTTCGGCCAATAGAGGAAAATCCTGTGGTAGCTTTGAAATCTCTGATGACAATAATGAAAATTTTTCAATTCGGGCCCCCACAATGCGTATCGGATTTTGGCAGTTATATCGATGTGATTGAAGGGATTGGAGAATTCTGGTTAGGTTATGTTTCCATATCAACCACAGCAAATAAATATGATCCAATATTTATGAAATTAATACATCGGTTTGCAGCGTGTATTGTCGAGAAGGTGGGAGCATACACTTAAAACTGATTTGTAATATTTTACCAAGTGGCTATATTTTTATGTGTATTCCTCAGGTTAAGTTGTATCAGTATTATCATCAGGATTTCTCTGCGCTAAACTCAAATATGGCATTGATATCTAAAATGCAAGGACTTGACACCGAATATATTATAGCTGCAGTAAAACGGCTTATTTTGCTTCAATCACGACTTCTCTCAACTCAGCAACAAGCATTTATGATTACTGAAGGAGGCAATACAGGTGTTCAACAAATTGTCCGCAGTTTACTTTTACCACTAGTGGATGAGTCAATAATGATTTATGATGCTTCCAAATGCTTACTCGTTAGCTTACAACAAAATCCTCCACCATCTACAACAATATCAAATTTAATTGCTGAGTTTGATGCCCAGTTGGTTGCATTGCAAGATTTCATTTCCTCTGCAAATAAGTTTAATGAAGTATATCTTGTTCGGCTAACTCCAATAATAAATCGCACGAGTAATCATAGCGCTTTGCCATCACCTGTAAATATACCAGAGAAAATGGATATTGCTAACAACAACTTGAGGCCAGTAGCGTTCAGCCAGATGCTTTCAAAGGAGTCTGCTTTCCATACCCTTAAGCATGATGAATGTATCTTCCTATCGATTAATAACAAGTTAGAAACTACATGGAATGATGATGATTCTGACATTGATGAGCGAGAAGTCGGCAGTGATTCTTGCAATGATGATAAAAAATCTAACAATATTCGTGGAAGGCGATCAACAATACCTGTAAATTCAACCTTGGAATACTCAAAGGTGAGGTTACAATCTGTCTTAATATCATGTCCATGATCTGTAGCATTTGAAATGAAGTAAATAATATAATTCTTTTGAAGCACTCTTTTCTGCTTGTCTTATTTAGCCTGTAGATTACGCACCTACAAGAGCTACATCCGACCAACAGCTCCATGTTAAATATCCAGTTTTAACACAAAAATCTAGTCAAATATCTGCATCCCCTAGGAATGTGGCTAATTTACTTGGTGACTGTTATGCCGAGAAGTGCTCGAACCATTCGTCATTGGAGATGCCAAATGTTCCTAAACTATCAGGTGGTGATGTAGAATTTGTATCTCCGCCGAGGTGTCCACAACCACCCCCTTTTCTGACTCATCTACATACCGAATCTACACTTTTCGATTTTGTGCAGCCTGAAAGTTTGAACAAAAAATTGCTTGAACTGGAGAGCAAAGCTTCACTAGATCACAGCAAATGTTTACCAGTTAGTTATGGACAGAGTGATGTGACTAATACGGAAAATAAGGAGAGTAGATCACGTCAGCGCAATTCTAGGAAAAATTTATCTAAACCACAGGAGCGAAAAAAAAAAAGCGAGCAATCGCTTCCACAGCAGGTATATTTTTTGTGCACTCGCACTCTGGAATGTTTTTATGGAGCTTTTTATTTTTATGACAAATAGGATCTAATTGATACATCGGCAGAGGAAACTAAAGTTTTGTCAACTGAGGCTCATCTTGGTAAAGCAGTATCAGATTTTTCAGCATCTTCTCCCGAGCAGCTAAGTTTTCAAAAAGGAGATTTTATTTCAGTCAAAACATCAAGTGCTATTACTTGTGGCTGGGTATTGGGAGAACTCAATGGAAAAACTGGATGGGTACCTAAAAACTTGATGGTTTCTTGTAAACGACCAAATGCAGGAAGCATAAATAGTAGTGCTGAAATTTGTGCAGTTCAGACAATAAACATTGCTCAGCCTGTAAATATGAACTATCCTCCGATTGAGAGCATTTCTGGTATCAGTCATAGCCTCAAAGAAATGAGATTAAATAATGAAAAGGCAATTGCTGACCCCCTGAAATCTCAGGTTGTTGATCAAGCTATGTCACAACCCTGGAAAGACAGGTTTGCTAATTATGCTCAATTTGCCTTATAGATTGTGTTGTTACATTTTTTACTGTTTTCTTGACAAGCATATCTATACTCGAAGTACACTGAGAATTCTTTCTCTTCAGTCTCACTCCAGTAGGGAAACAAACACTTGTTGACTTGTCCAGCTTTATGCAAGTATCAGGCCTGATACTTAACTTTGATGAAATTAAACTTCAAGGGGTAATAGGAAGCGGTGCATTTGCAATGGTATTTCGTGCTGTCTATAGGTGAAATTCTTATTCTATTGTGCATATTTTGAAATCAATTAAAATGCCAATGTTTATGTAGAAATAAGATTGTGGCTGTGAAGAAGCTAATGGGTACTGGAGGAAGCCCGATGGAAAAGATTCTCCGAGACTTCAAATCTGAAGCATCTCTTCTCAGCCGCCTGTGTCATCCAAATATTATATCGCTTATTGGTGGCACTGTCAACCCGCTTACCATTGTAATGGAGTTCTGTACTCGTGGTAATCTTATGCAGTTGCTTCTAAATATGTCCATTACTCTTTCATGGTCGCAGAGATTGCATATGTGTCTTGACATTGCTAAAGGAATGCAATATCTTCATAATCAGAATCCTGTGATAATACATCGCGATCTCAAAAGTCTCAATATACTAGTTGATGAAAGTTGGGTTTGTAAGGTAAGCACTTATTTCAACTTTTGTTGATTATTCGTATATCATCAGACATTTTGCTGAGTATTTTTTTCTTATTTTTCGATATCTTTGTTGCAAATTCAGGTGACTGACTTTGGTTTGAGTAGATTTACAGCCATATCAACATCAGAAGTGATGACAGGACAAGCCGGTACATATCATTGGATGAGCCGTAAGTTTCAGTAATAATTTATTGCATGATTTCAACATTTTCACATTTTACATTTTCGTTCCAGCCGAAGTAATTAATTCTCAGCACTATACTGAAAAAGCGGATGTTTACAGTTTTGCTATCATTCTTTGGGAGGTTAGTTTTACTGGAAGAGTTATATACTATGCCTTTTATATATGGACCAAATTAATAATATTGTTGCTCAAATGTCTTTGCGCTTTTTCTCTACTGATGCAATTCATTTATCCAAAATGTGAACAGATTTTAATGAGGCGTGCTCCGTACGAAGGCATGCAGCCTGTGCAGGTTATTGCAGCAGTTTTAGGCCGTAAAGAGCGTCCAAGGATACCGCCTGCTTGTCCTGGCCCATTTTCTCATCTCATGCAAAAGTGCTGGCAACATGATCCTTCCTTGCGCCCATCTTTTAATGAGATTGTATCTTCTATTGGAAGGATTCCTTCAAGTTGAATGTGTATAAATACATTAGATACGTTTACTTCTCAAAATTTGAATTCAGCGCTCTAAGTTTATTGCTTTATTCATCTTTTTGTAATTACATTTCTTTCTCTAATTTTTACCGTATCAGCCTGAAAGTGGCACAAAGCGTTTTGTATATATGACGTTTATAATATGAACTTATGAAATATAGTATACATATGCAACATTTATTTTCTGAAGTTATTTGGTGCTGTACTTGCTGTTCGGTGTAATTGAGAAGGTCTGATGATTCGAAATCTTGTGAAGATAAAATCAAACAGACAGAGCAAAGAAAAACAATGTTAAAAAAATATATTAGTTACAAGAGCAATAAATGTAGGCTAAGTACGGAAGTTGATTGCAATTTCTTTAAATAGCGTTAATGTGCTGCGTCAGTAATATTCGCTAAAATGGGCTTGTAATTGCAGAATGCAAGGGAAAAAGTATATTAGGATTAGCATTTTAAGTTTTGTTTCTATGCCAAGAAATAGAGCTAGTTTGGCCAGATAAACGGCACAGCTATAATGACGGAAAAATAGAGAGTTGGAATGATAATTTGAAGACTGTTATATAAATGCTATGGATAAATTCTGGAAAGTTGAAGTTGATTAATCGGTGCAATAAAGAATATCTTTTATACAGTAATATGTGGTGTGTACTTTCATATGTATATATTTTGACAGATCTTTCATTAAAAATATATCTGATTGACTCTAATGCTAACTTTAGTATTATTATTTTATACCTAGCATCGTATTATTATGGGATTAAGGCCATACAGCTATGTTAAGCTAATAACCCTTGCATTATCTTAGAAATCTACCACCACAAGATAAGAATGTAAATACAGCTATTTCCAGTATCCATTAAATGTGTATGGATGAATAACCTAACATATCATACTAATTAGATATTCATACTTTCATGCAACATGGGAAACATTACATCATCAAATGTAGTTGAACTTAAATTCTCATACAGCAATATATAGTCAAGTTACGTGAAAATATGTTTCAAAACAAGAACTAGAAAAGATGAGGTAAGATTGTTTTAATGGAATTCGAAATCAATAACTTGCTTGAGTTTTAGAAATATTTCCAATTTTGAGCTACTTATGAAATCTTTAAGTCTGTTGTGCAGCTTTCAAGCTTGTAATTAAAATAGCAGTAGTTTTGGCATTAATTTCTGCTCTAAGGGCTGTACAAATTAACAAACTTCTACACAATCATTGAAGATTTAAAAGTAATGTATCCAATTTAATTGTTAGAAATTAATAGTGTGCCATGTTATCTGTTAGTTTTATTTGTTCATATTCAACTGAAGTCATCTACTGTGGAAATAGCTATGCCTTCTGTGTTGCTGAAAATGATTCTTGGCAACATAGATATACGATCTAATTAGTGTAATGGTATTAGTACTCTCTGAGTTTTCCTGTTCAATTGCTTTCTTTCTGTTGGTTTTGGTTCAGCTATGTTTTATGTATCTTACATTAATTTTGCAGAAATGTAAAAAAACATTTGATTTTTGTTTTTTAAGAACTTGTGCAAACAAAGAATATTAGTTGATCTTTTCAGATAGAAAATATTTTCTAAATCGGTGATTTATACAGAAATAGTGCACCAATATCACAAAGATGGTATTCTTGTACTGGACAGCTAAATTGCATAAAACAAAATGAAATTATCATTAAAATCATTATTCAAAAACCTACTTCTATAGAACAAAATGGAGTAAAACAGAATTTTTTCTGTTCACTTTATCCAAATCTTTTTTAAATTTACTAAAGATATGCAGTCTTTGAGTGCTGTTGAGGTGGTAACTCTAATTTCATATTATATTTTAGTCAAACTTTTATAAAATAGGAATGCTTGAAATTCAAATTTAGTAGAATACTTTATCTCTTAAGCTTATGAAGATCCAATTGGACTTCTACCTTTTAATATTGCAAGTAGTTATATTCACGATTCGAACACTTTTGCATCAACTGAATTCCAGCAATATAAATTCACTTGAGTTGGTATGTAACATTGAGATGAAATGATCATGAACCTATAGAATCATTGCTGTTTCGTTAATAAATTTTACACATGTCTAGACATGGTTTTTTCGCTTTGTAAATCCTAATACGATGATTACGAATATGCTTGATGGATAAAATGTAGTTCATGACAAAATACAGAAGGATTTAAATTGTCAAATTATATCATTTAAGGATAAAGACTTTTATGACACTTGAACTCATAATGAGCTTATTTTTGATGAAGGTTGTGGGTAATAATAATAATACTATGGAAAGTTTCACATAGCTAATTAGATTAGTACTGCGTGATGATCTTCTGTCGTAAATATCACTCTTTGCGTTTCTAGGATTTGCGGTAATCAGAACAAATTGAGAAAGAAATTAGCGCGGTTCTATTGGTTGAAATGGGTAATATGATGATAAAATGATATCCAGATAATTTATTCCGGTTCAAATTTTATGGGAGTATAGGTCCGATATATATCCAACCATATTTACTCTCCTATACACAGTGAGTGAAATCTGTTAATACAACGCGCTTAAAAATTTTTAGTTGCTAGAATCTCACCAAGCAATTGAATGCCTGAAAAGTCAGCATTATTCGTTCTAGCATTTTCTCTCTTGCTCAGAATACAAATGTCTTTTTTAATTGTAGTCCCGTCAAATTATCATCTTGGGGATTCTAATCGCCGAATCGTTCTAAATGGGAAGGAAGAGCTCATTGACACAATTATAACAATCGGTAATGGAAAGGATTTGGGAAATGATGACAGAAATAACACGGAAGAAAGTCCTAACAGTTTGTCAAATATTCCTGTAAAAGAAGTAAAAAATATTGAAGAATATGTGTTACCTGCGGCTCATGTAACTGAATCATCTGAATGGAGATCGCCATATTTTAAAAGCCAACGAAATAAAACTCCTGATTCAGGATTGAGTTTAGAAGAGGTAAGCTTTTTTTCGTTGACCCGTGTCTAAGAATTTACCACTTAAAAACTATCTTTTTCAAATATTTTCCAGAAGCAATTTTTTGCTCTTCGAAGAAAACTGGGGGAAGAAGATTTTAGAAAAATATTTGATCCAACAAACCCGCTTATTGGCGAAATGTGATTGAGGTTTGAATTTTTTTTAGTTTTCCTGCTACTTTTTTCTCCTCTGATATTCACGTGGTCAAAGCTATTTGCATGTACTGCAAACTTTATAGTGACTGACTTTAGATCCAGTTTTTATCCACTAACTGGTAAAAAATTAAAAAATTGTATTGAGTAAATTAATATATTTTTTCAATATCTCAATAGTTCATTTCACTTTTCTAACCAATTAATTTTCATTTTATCTAAAATAAAAATCTTTCAATCAAGCTCCAGACTTGATTGTTTATTTTTAATTTGTGACATTCTTCTCAATAAGTTCATTATGACAGAGCATTGTCGTCATTTATGACAGAGTCAATGAGGAATATGCATTTTTCACAAAATATCTCTTCAATATTGATCTTATTCTCTCCTTTCATTCGAGTGTTTGACTTTTTCACCTCTCTTATTCTCTACTTGTCTGCATACCTACTTAAAATAATTACTTCTATCAGGGTACAACTGCCGCACATGATTCCAGGCTATTCTGTGAAAAAGCTTATTCAATTTTATTGGATATTTTGCCAATTTTATTTTGTCATTTTTTTCCGTTAAATGCCACCACAACTTCCTTTTTCTTAACAGATAATGAACTATCCTTTTTCTGCATCGCTTAATTATTTTCCTCTCACTCTATCGCTTCCTTATGACTGACAAACATTTTACCTTTATTGCTCTGTCTGTTCTTCATTGTGCCTTGCTATTCCAACATGACACGTCTCTGATGTAATTAAACTTTTGTAATACATTTTTTGTACCTCTTAAAATTAAGCGTCTTTTAGTATTAGTTTACTTACTGATTTATGATTTCCGGGGCTACAACTATGCCCAAATTCTGCATGTTCTAGAATATTCTTTATTATGTGTTCTGTTTCATGTTTTGATTACTCTTCACAAATCAGCCAATGGGAATGTGCCTAGTCATCAACTTCAAGCTAGTCGTAAATTATTCATTTATACTTTATGTTTTTATTCATTTGTGAAAATACACACGTAGCACAAGAGTTAATAGACTTGTTTCCTTTTCTTTCCCTTGTTCCCTTTCTTGCTGTTGATTCATTTTTATTGTCTTGCAACCTTTCTGTTCAATTCTCTCACATTTAGTTTTTCTCTTGCAGGTCCTGATACATTGTGTTAAGTTGCACTAATCAGTCTAGGCTAGCAGCTCTGTCATTGTTAGGATTTGACTTTCGCCATGTGATCTGTTCTATTATCCCTGAATTGTTTCTGACTATTGATGATATGTAGGTTGTTATTTGAATCAATCCAATTTAATCCGACTGATATAAAAATAATGCTGGAAAACAATGTGTTGCCAAGATTATTCTTGGCAGTGCATTGATAGAGTATAATAGACTGCACTTTTATGTATAATCACTTTTGTAATACAAACAGACATTTGAACATTAATCATACAGTATATATTACTGCATTGCTAGAAATGAACTCTAGCAATGCAAGACAGACAATTATTCAATCACATGATGGACCAGTAGTAATTGCACTATGGCACTATTCCATTGGCTAAAGTGAGAACATGATATCAGCAGTCAGAATACTTAAACTGAGAACAGAAACAATGATGCAGCTAACATAGTTATAGGATCAACCGTTAACCGGTTAATTCCTAACAGACGCTCCCCTAGCTGCGGATTCTAATCCGGATACAAAGCGGTTCTTAAATTCCTGGACAAGTTGTTTGCAATTCAATAAATTTTCTTCGGGCTCCCAGCTATTGCTCTCCACAGGATAACCTTTCCATGAAACTAAAAATTTCCATTTATTGCCAATCTTTTTTCCATCTAAAATATCTTCAACTTCAAAATATTCATTGGCTCTATCAAGAATTACAGGTGGAGGTTGAACTTGTACAGATCTTGGATACGAATTCTTTACTGGATTAAGTAGTGAGACATGAAACACATTATGCAATCTGTTCATAGTTCAAGGCAGTTGTAAACGGTAGGAAACTGGATTTTTTCTCTTGATTATCTTGAACAGACCAAGTTTTTTCCAATCTAATTTAAAAGATGGTTGCTGTCTTAACAAATCGATCCAAAAAGACCATCTCCTCCTCCTTATACTCAAAATGTCTTTGTTTTTTATATGTAAATTGCTTAGCCAATTCTCGAGCATGAGTTAGTTCTTGTCAAAGATTCAAAACAGCATCACAAAGACCAGACATATATTGTTGTAGAGTAGGTGGAGAATCGGGAATAAGTTTGGTGGACCAATCTACTGGAGGGTCAAAACCATACATTGCCTTAAATGGACTCATGTCAATGGAAGAATGATACTGAGAGTTATAACAGAACTCAGCCATTGGAAGATTTGAAAGCCAGTTGGTTTGTTCAAAGTTAGAGTAAGTTCGGAGATATTGCTCCAAGACTTGATTTACTCTCTCCGTTTGTCCATCAGACTGAGGATGGTATGCTGAAGATAAGTTCTGCAAAATTCCATAGTTCTTCAAAAGGGCAGACCAAAATTGTGAGACAAAAACAGATTTTCGATCAGAAACAATATTATTCGGGAAACCCATGTAAACAAATGATATGGTAGAAGAACAGATCTGCTAACTGAGCTGAAGTAATAGTTTTGGAACAAGCTATGAAATGAGCCATCTTTGAAAAACAATTCACAATTACCAGAATAGAGCCCTTTCCATCAACAGGTGGAAGATCAACTATAAAATCCATAGAGATGGAGTGCCAAAGTCTTGGAGGAATAGGCAAAGGATGCAAAAGGCCAGCAGGCTTCATGTGAGCAGGCTTTGAATGTGCACAAACATGGCATGTTTCAACATAAGACTGCACATCTTTACGCATAGATGACCACCAAAACTCCTTTGATAAATGCTTGAATGTCTTGCGTATACCACTATGGCCAGCAGTTGGGGAGTCATGGCAAAGCTCTAAAATATCAGATTGCATTGAGCTAGGAACAACT
>JAULBW010000457.1:0-31044 GCA_032358265.1 Vaucheria bursata | reverse complement strand
ATTATTACATCCTAAATTGTGTTGATAGAAGTGATATAACTTCATCAACACAACAAAATATCACTTACTGAAACTTGTTCTCATAATCTAAACTGGAACTTGTTCTCAGTTTAAACTAAAACTTTAACATAGTATCAGGAAAAACATACCGCAGCTATAGAATAGAATTAACTTTGTTAGGGGTTAATTCCTGACACTGATGAGAAATAGAAATTTAATGGAAAATAAAATATATCTAAAATAAAACCATGTTGCATGTCATAAAACTATTCCTGTAAATTTTTTTCATGTCACGATAAGAAACTTTTATTTTTTGCAAAAATTTCTATTAAGCAAATTATTGCACACAATAAAAACTTGATGCACAAGTCTTCAATACACATATACCACTGTAGATACAAGTGAGATATTCATTTGTTAAGTGCTAGGATTTTGTAGCACATTTTGCCAATAACCTTGTAGCCATTATCAAGCCTTGGTACAATTTGAATATATTGTATGATAGATGGGAAAACTTTGCTTATAATCAGGTAGAACCCAAAGAATTTCTCTAATTATCTATATTATTTGTCCAGCTTGTCCTCTAGTTCAGGTTAATTTCATTAGTTTTTTAGTTAATTGTATGATAGGATATTGAGTCTAATCTTCAACCAGGAAAAGATTTTACTGTAGGAGTCGTAAATTTGTTGTAATGGATATCATTAATGTTTTAATTACCAATATAAACTAGATTTTGAATAATTCTAGCACTCATGTTAGCAGTAAAAATACTACTTAATGTAAAATTCCATACTTGCTTCATTACATAATGGTGAATATGATGAGAATTCCTGTTATTGAGAAATTTCATTTTCAGTGTTACCAGTCTGGTTGTATCTGTATAGCGTATCCTTTAATATTATGATTACTTCAATTAAAATTCTAATCTCGTCTTCTTTACTAAATATTTTATGGAGGGTCATAGTGCGGAACATGGAAGGACACGTTATTTGATTGGTTAGTATTGTTCTACCCAATGTTTCAAATTTTTTATTTTTCAGAACTAATACAAAAATGCCTCTCTTCAGCGTCACATTGATTGGGTAAATTTTTTACAACTGTAAATATCAGTTGAGCAGTTTTTTACTATTTCACTTGTTGCTCTATTTTTATTTGTATTTTACTCGTTTTTTACTAGTCATTATTCATATTTTATTCGTTTTTTATTTGCATTTTATTCTCCATATCGCTTTTCAAATAAATTTTTTTGTGTGTAAGTACCTTTTCATGATAAATTTCGATTCTCTGAGGCTTAAAACAGACTGGAATGTATAAGATAAGAGCGTTTCTTATGTAAGTTCAAGTCGCTCGGATTATCTGCTATTTCCCGGAGCCAAATCTCCGCCATCACTACTCTACATCGAAGGGTTATTACTGCTGTCAGCAATTTCGCTAGAATACGTTCCTAGTTGTAGGTTCATAACAAAATATTCTTATTCCAAGATTCCCGAACTACAAGTCTTCAATTTTATCTTGACGTATTTTATTCAATCACGTGTTTACGTCAAACACATTTTAAACTTGTGTCAAGTCATGAAGTCCGACGTACCTCGGAAGTTTCCTTTGATAAGTGAGGTTGTGCAACATTGTAGAAATCTTGATAGTGAATCCACGGTTTTGGACCACTTCTCAGTTGGCGATTTACTCGGCAAGGTAACGACGCGGCAGTTATTTTTTTTATTCAATCTTGTTAGATTCTGATTACGTTTTCCTCTTATAAAGGGTGCGTTCGCTTCCTGCTATGTAGCCACGTCACGCATTACCAATAAGAAATTCGCCTTAAAAGTAATTCAGAAATCATTATTCCGTAAAAATGTTGTAAAGAACAAAGTGAGTAACGTTCTTCGATGTTGATAACTTTTAAACCTCTACTTGACCGCTGTCTTAATTTTTCACAGCTTCAGAATGAGATTTGTATTCATAGTTCATTAAGTCACCCAAATATTGTCGGCTTCAATGACTTTTTCGTGAATAGTGGCAATCTCTACATGAAGCTTGAGTTATGCTCTAATCGATCAATGAGTTCGCTCCTCAGCGATGCTATCTGCTTCTCTGATCACGTAACGAGGAAGTATATGGCTCAACTCGTTGATGCAGTTTATTTTCTTCACCGAAGTGGTATCATTCACCGTGATCTCAAACTTGATAACCTCTTTCTTGATGATGATTGGAATGTCAAGATTGGCGATTTTGGACTTGCCGTTAAATTGTGCCATGAAGATGATCGACAAAATACTATGTGCGGAACACCAAACTATATGGCGCCAGAGGTGATTACTGGCAAGCGAGGTCACTCTTTCGAGGTATTATATTTATTAAGTACTGACATATCTCTGTTTAGCATATAAATTTTCTAATTATGTACGTTTTATTTGATGGTTTCTTACATGATTATTTGGAATTTATAATATATTTAAATATGCTTTCCTGTGTTTGCATTTCTGACTATTTACATAAGGGAAGATCAGAGCAAGCAATTGACAAAATTTGTAATTTCATTACAAATATGCCATAAGAATAAATGTTGTGGTATTATCTCTCTTACATTGCAGAAATCCATTTTCTATCGTGCGTCATCGTTGCCTCTTCATTTCCAAAGTATATTGCTCATTTAGTACATCTATACTATTCCTGTGTAAATGTAATTTTTCTGCATTTGTTTCAGGTGGATATATGGAGTCTTGGAATAATTATGTATGAAATGCTAGTCGGAGTAACTCCTTTTGAATGTCAGGAGATTGATGCTACATACCAGCGTATCCTAAATAACAACTATAGCTTCTCTAAACAATCTGGAGTTTCCAACACTGCGGAAGATGTAATTAGAAGCATGCTACAGGTAGGGTGAATTATGTTTAAAAGAGTTCATAGTTGCAATTCGATATCCTGTAGAACTACCTTGAGTATGACAAATCCATTTTTAAAGAATTTTCCTTGTAATGAACAAACCAAAAAGTCGTATTATGCCAAGTTCAGCCTTAGTTCAGCCTTAGTTCCTTGTGTGTAACAAATTATTCCGATGGTCCAAACAAATCCGTTATATTCGAAGTTCACTCCATATTTTTCAAAGAAAGTTGTCCATTTTTTAAACTTATTTTGTGGAGTAATTCGGTAAGATTCCCTCGATTTGTGGACTTTCTCTTCAAATTTCTCGAATCAATGCAGTTTCTATATTGACACCAGATATCAGGTAATGTGGGAAAAATCCAGTTAATGCAGTTTTTATTTGAGAATTGATTGTTACTTTCGAAAACTGCACAAAATCGATATTTCTACTGAATGTACAGTTTCGATTGTGAGGTGTTTTCACTGGCACATTTTTGGAGGGATAACTGTATTTTTGAATACCTACAGTCTTTATAAAATTTAGCGATATGAATCCTCATGTGCACTTTTAATTTTGTCTTAATGGGAGTTGAAATTAAATTAATCAGAACCCCACATGCCGCAATTAAATATAAAAATGTCAACGCTTTCTTTGAATTGACTTAAATCGTCTAAAAATACTTTAAACACTGAAAACTTTAATTCGTTTACAATGGAAGAAAAAATTTCAACATATGTGTCTGATAAATTGCCTCTATTTATATATTATTATTTATTGTAATTTTGGTTGCTAACTATATATGCCTTTTTTCCTATCGTTTCAGACATTGCCTTCAAATCGTGCATCATTAGAGCAAATTCTAAATAGTGAATTTATGAAGAATGGAGATTTTCCAAAGAATTTTCCACTGTACAAATACTACATAGATGAAAGGAATGAAAAATATCAATCAGTCAAATCTAGTGTTACTGCGCTTGACGCTTACCAAAAAGATACGAATGAGGATGCAATTACTTTAAAATTGCAGGCATATCGCACTCGTCTGCAGAAAATTTCCGATAAAAACTTGAGCAACAGTGCTAAAATTGTGGTTGAAAATCAATGTATATTTTGTCCAAATGTATGCCGAGCCGCCACGTCCACAAATCATATTGAAATTAAACTTCAGAAGTTTCGTTCTCGTATAGAACATACTTCAGATGAATGTGCCAACCGAACAACTAAAATATATTACTTGAATTGCATCAGTGATAATTCTAAAAATATTGAGAGTGATAGTAAGACAGCTAAATTAGAAGCATATCGTCTCCGCCTTCAAAAACTGGTCGAAAGAAATGCCTTAAAATATAATGATATAGGGACCTTTAATCTTTTTAGAGAAATTGATAAGCCAATAAAAGAAACAGATATGTCAAAAAGAATTGCGTATTTTTCAGCGAAATATGAATTACCGCTTCATGCAGGGTGACAGTATATTAGGTATGCCTCTTTTTGTGTAAAATAATGAGTGTAAATGTTTTTTTAGAGTCCGCGCAGGTTCATGCAGAGAGATTTTTGTTTTTTATTTGGTTGCATAGTTTTCAACCCTATGAATGGAAGTTTAATTATGCAATTACTTTTTGTATTTTCTGTGTTTCTTTTCTCCATTATTTATTATTGTTAAATAAAGGGCATTTTATATCTTGCAGTGTTGTTGCTAATTCATATCTCAAGTTGGGAATTTTTGAAAATTATCTTTGCCTCATTCATCACTTCATTTTTTACAATTAAAGTCTTGTTCAACTTTTTTCTGTTAGTCATATATCTTGTACGGTAAAAACAGAGCATTGACATGTGCCAGTGGGAAATCATAAGGAACTATTGCACTACACTTATTTGGGCCTCGCAGTATTTTAACAAATGTAACTTATATGGTGTCAAAATGGTTCTTTGTATCACATTTAGTCGTCATGGAACAATTAATTTCAAAGGGAACATTATCTGCTGCTTCTCTTCTGGAAACATGAATAGTATATCGGTTAGGGCTATATATCTGCACCGTCCCTAAAATTATATCTCAAGCGAAAGGTCATAGTTATGGAAGTGTATACAAAAAATTATTCGTTTCAAATAAAATACGCAAAATTTAGCGTTACCTTTCGTGTGGGACAAAATTTTGGGGACTAGGTTGATTGATAGTTGATCTATGGTAAGTTCCTATAATACAGAGAGTGAAAGTTGTACACAATTGGAATATTATCTATATTTTCTATCACATGCTGTCAAATTTCTGAAATGTACGTCGTGCAATTAAACTTTGCAACTTCTCTATAATGCCACAGAAAATTATGTTGCATTTAATAAAATTCAGTGACTGAAAAGCAACAGTGCACATAATGCTGATGAATTGACTGGGAAATTGCAGGATGATACCTTTTACTTAATAAGAATAAATTTGTGACATGGTAAACATTATTCTGAGCACTGCAAAATGAAAAAGGCAAATGCCATTAATTTATATATCTTAAAGCTGCTTGTTGAGTCTTTTGAAATAAAGTCAACTTCAATTCTTCAATAAGTTCAACCAATATTAACCATTTACCTCTCCTTTCCTATAATTGCCCAGATGTCTTAGATTATATCATGTTATTTTAACAAATATCTAAATGAGAACTATTTTATAGAGATATGGCACCAGAAAATTAGTGAATCCGTATTAACAAAATGATATTATATCTTTTTCGTATGTAACAAAGGCAGTAGTGTTCATAATCCTAAACATGGATGATACTTTTTTCAAGGGCATTTACATTGCTACTAAATTTCAATCGAAGCTTTTCATAGTGATCTAATTCATCGAGACTAACGGATGGTCGTATAGACGCTGCTGCCTCTTCCAAGTCGTTTTTTGAAACTTTAACTGAAAGTTCATCATCGTTCATATCATTTAAAACATGAGTCACTGACACCCCTAAATTTTCAGCTTCGTCATCGACTTGTGATATTTTTCGCTTCAGTGCTATCATTAACGCCGTTGAAGCCACCGCAGACACATCAGCACCAGTAAACATACTGGAAATTTTTTGAGAAATTTCTTCCAAATCCACATCCGCCTCAAATTCAAATTTCCGAGTAGCTGCACGGAGTACCTTAATTTTGGTACTATCATCCCCCCCTGTGCCTAGGTAGAGAAGGCGGTCAAATCGGCCAGGTCGAAGTAAGGAGGGGTCGAGTAGATCTGGTCGGTTTGTAGCCCCAATGACAAACACAGTTTTACCCTCTTTGGAGTCACATACCCCATCCAATTCAGACAGGAGCTGGGCTACGACCCTGTCCATGACCCCCCCTGAATCTGATCCCCGACCTCTCTGGGGGGCTAATGAATCCAGCTCATCAAAAAACAGCACACAGGGAGAAGCATTTCTTGCATTTTTGAATACATTTCTGACATTACGTTCGCTTTCTCCAACATACATATCCAGTAGTTCAGGACCCTTGACGCTAAAAAAAGTCAAGCCACATTCACTGGCCACAGCCTTGGCAAGGAGGGTTTTGCCAGTGCCGGGAGGTCCATAAAGCAAAATTCCAGCCCTACGTTTGACCCCAGCAGAAAAAATTTCAGGATATTTTAGAGGTAGTTCGATGATATCAATTATTTCATTTTTAACCTCTGAAAGGCCACCTATATCATCCCATTTTACATTTGGTATAGCCTGTTTACTAATACTGAGGCCAGTATTTGGGGGTAGCAAACTCAGTTCCCCAGCTTTAAGATCAGTAAAAGATAAGCTAATAGAATTGCTACCCTGGTCAAATGGGTTCGAAAATTCACCAATCAGAGCTTGCGATTCGAATATCTTCAAGCAATCATCTGAGCCCATTTTTTCCTGAAATACTCGCTCATGGAATCTGGCAACAGCGTTGCACACCAAACACTCCAGGTCCCTAGCCGTCCGACCAACAGTGCTCTTTGCTATCTCATTGAGCTTTTCATCCACAAAATCTTCACAATTGTAACCTTTCAAGTAATACTTTAAAAGAGAAAATCGAAGTTCTTGAGATGGAAGTTGAACTTCAATTGTATGGGTAAAACAGCGCAATTGAACTGTAGGAACCCGTTCTAAACTTTCACAGGTTGCTGCTAATATCACTTTTGCCCTTTTCCCTTGAAAATTTGGAGAATTTAGGGCCAAATTCATTACTGAGGCTACATTTTGATCAATATCATCAGAGTTTCCACCCCCTCGAGTAGACGTCCCTGCCCCGGTTAGCCCCCTGATAAGAAGAATACAAGGACTACATTGAAGGGCTTGATCTAAAGCGCTAGTAAAGACCTCAGTACTTTCGATTATTGCTAGAGCACTAACTACCTAAGCAGTACAAAAAATAAAAAAATTTCAATGTGCAAAGCATATGAGTTAGAGATCAGCATTGGCTTCAAAATGTTTTCAGATTCGGTAAACTGATCATGCTGAAATCCAATTGGATGGATATAATTCAGAAAACTTCCAATTTTGCAATTTTTTTCAAAAAACCATAAATGGCATAACTCTTAATGCTACAAACAAATTTTTAACCTTATCAAATACATTAAGCTTTCCACCTGAGCTCAGTATATTGAGATTCTGCATTAGCCCTATTAGCACCAAAATCCACGAATACAGAACCAGCCAAGCGAAAGGAAAATATTGGTTTTTTGGTTAGTTTGAAGAATAGGCCATTTAAACAAAGAATATTTAAAAGCATTAAATACATTGCAAGTAAAAGTTATTTGAATGGATGAAACCTTGGTGACTTTTCAACTAACTATGTCCCTAACTTTTATGGAAAGGTCAAATTTCAGACTAATTCTCAAAGGTTCAAATATCACCTGAACATGAACCCCAAGAATAGCTGCCACATAAAAAACACTGGAGGTCTTTCCAACACCTACTGCACCATGCAAAATCAGACTTGGTAAAACACCAAAGCGCAGTGAATCCGATTGGTCTAAATCTTGAAATATAATTGGGGCCAGAAATTCAGTAATTTTTTTTACCATCACATTGTCAATTGGCAAGACAGTGGATGGTGTGGGATATTTTACAATTTTGCATGTAAAACCATGGCATAGATGTACGTTTGGCACTCTAGAAGGCACGGCCTTTGACTGCATTAGAGTGGTACCATGTCTCACGACAACAGCTGTCTCTGAAACAAAGTATGGCAGAATTGAATGGCTCGGATTGATTTCAATGTTTGCCGGTGTTAATGACAAAACCTTAAACCAAACAAGTTCCGACCCAAAGGAATGAATTGCCTCATTAAAATCTAACTCAGTGGCTTCTAGAACATTCCAACAAATCCCAATTTTTGGAAATGATACCCCAAATACATCATTTAAAGATAGAATTCGAGGCGTGGACATGTAAACACTTAGAGCAAGGGTAATCATTTCGTGACTTTGCTTCATATAAAATATATCAGTATCCTGATTTGGAATGCAAGTTTGCACACGAGCTATCAAAGCTTCGCTTGCAAGTATTGGTGAAAAATTATTCTTTAAGAAACTAGCATCAGGCTTGATTTGAGAATGATATATGGATGAAATTTCAACGTGAGAATCGAATGGACCAATGCCGGCATTGAAGGCTAAAGAGGTTGGGACCTGTATAAGCAACAATGAGATGGTATTTTTTAAATAGTAAATTAATATTATCCTGAAAAAATAAATTTTAAATCTTTTGTCCCATTCTCTTAAAGTAAAATTTTTAAGTTGAGTCAATACCCATCACATGTATACAATTAACCACCAAACTTATTATATAACGAAAAAATTAAATTATAATATCACCATGTGCATGGTTCTTGACGTAAAATTTGAATGAAAGCTAGCATTCCAACTAACTTCATTTGATGCCATATTCTTGCATATACAACTGATTGTTCTAATTATTATTATACAGTAATTATTTTTACTATTATATATATATATATATATATTAAGAAAGCTTTTATATGAATCTATTGAATCTAGAATATAAAACTAACGTTACCATTGACCAAACATCTTCTTCTTCTGATATTTCAGATAAAAACGAACTCATTTCTCCTACGATTACACGGCACAGTCTCCAACATTTCCTGTCAGTGCTCGAAATTGCAGCCCATGATCCGCTTATTAAGTTTAGTTTTCTTAGAAGTAAAGTAGGAACAATTACTTCGATTAATGGATCTCGACATATCGAAGTACCAGTTGTCAATGGTTTCAATAATCTTGGGGCAATCACAGTTTGCAAATTCGACAAGGGTAAGTGTAATTGATGAAATCGCGCCCGCACTGAAGAAAATCCATGCGATGCAGAGGGCATTGCACAGAATTTGCGATTGACTTAAATGACACAGTGCATACTGTTTAAGTTAAATTCTACAATTCCCATATAAATGGAGCAGGAGTCGTTGAAGAGTTGTCAACCATATGAAATATTTGATAATTTTCAAAGATAATTTTTTATTAAATACTGAATTATTGTTGGCATTCTGACAAAATTATCTTAAAGGCATGCATATGATTTTTTCATTTCCAGTCCTTTTTTCCCTCTTTGTTCTAGTATTTGTGATCATGCTGGTGCTAGAGAGAAGGTCCGTGAAAAAAGTGGACATTTCTGATGCAAAACAAAATGATCGAGGATATGAAAAATTTGATGAGCCACTAATGAATTCGCGAAATGTAGATGAATCGGAGCTAAATATAACTGAACTAAAAGAGCTAATTGAAAAAGCTGCAGCTTCTCATGATGTTCACTTATTGAAAACGTTGTCATCTCGTTATGGGGCACCACTTAAGAAATCCGGAATGGAATTTGGCTGCAATCATTCTAATCCTGTTTCTATTATATCTCTTCTTTCGTCTCGTAAGCATATGGAAATATTATGCAGTGCACTTCTAAAAGTTCCTGATAGAATTATGCTGAGCGTAGAAACTTTGAAGGAATTGAAAAACGGAGAGGATTCTTCATTATCAAGATTCAGTTTCATGTCATTGCTGAAGTTCCGGGTGCTCTCTGGCTTACCCTTAAAACTGCATAATCCATATACAACAGTCTATCTTGAAGATTGGATGGATGCGACAGCAGCCTGGTGTGCCAGAACTATGTCTGAATTAGCGAATCTTGGAGCAGATTTATTGACCCCTGGATTCAGATTAAATGCTGGAGAAAATGGATGGACAATACTTCATTACACTTGCTCTGGAGCGTACGGATCTCCTAGTCTAACTAAATGGCTATTGAAGCAACCTAACGTAATTAAATGCATTAATATTCAGACATCTTATTATATGTACACTCCGCTGCATCTCGCTGCATTATGTGTTGAAGGTATAGACACAGTTCAAGCCTTGCTCGAAGCCGGTGCAGACATACTGCTTACAGACAGATATGGGCGTACTGCTGGTGACTTATCTGTACAAATTGTTGACAAAAAAGTTGTGGAATTTCTTGCTGTGTCAATAAGCAATGATTTACCTGTACTAACAAATAATGCAGCATCAAAAAATGCAAATTTTTCTTCAATTACTACGAGCAATGATGTTACTACTAAAATACAAGATCTTTTCTCAATAAACGAAGATTTGAGCTCAGCAGCAGCATGTATTGATAAAATTTCTGCATGTAGCCAAAATGCTTCAGTAATAATTGATTCTTTTTTGCCATTAAGAGTTCCAGAACAAAATAATTGGCATGAAAATTTACTGCCAACTGAATGTATCTCGGATTCCTCTGGTGTTATCCGCTTGTCCATATCTCATCTGGCAATTTGCGATCAATTTGATTACATTGTCAGATACGGTATGAGCCTTAATCGGCCATTAGTTATTTCTGGTATAGATTTTGAAACCACAAGAAAAAAGTGGTCAAAATCTGCAGTCCTAGAAAAATATGGAAATTTAAAATTCTCAATATCTGGAATACCTCATTCAGAAGGTTATGGAGGTAACCCCTCTAAGCAAAATATCTCAATAAGTGAATTTGTGAACAAATGGCCTGAAAAAGATGTAAATGGTGATGTAATGTACTTGTTTTGCACCTCAAACCCTACCAATCTGCCATGTTTTTGGGACGATTTCAATCTCCCAGACTTCATGACCCCAGTTGTTGAATCTGGTGAGAGCTTTACTTTTTACTGTGGGCCGAGATTGAGCGGGGCTCCTTTTCATGATCACACAAGTGCCTGGAATGTGTGCATATACGGGTATAAGAGGTGGTTTCTATTGCCACCTGGTAAGGGGATTTTGAGCCGAAAACACATCTTCAAGTGGCTAGATGATGAGGGATTTCAGGAAAAATTTGTAAGTTTAGGGG
Organism: Vaucheria bursata; assembly: GCA_032358265.1. Taxonomy (NCBI): domain Eukaryota; class Xanthophyceae; order Vaucheriales; family Vaucheriaceae; genus Vaucheria; species Vaucheria bursata. The sequence goes on along the minus strand of JAULBW010000457.1, from coordinate 19,857 downwards.
GGTTCCAGTTTATTCAAGGGCCAGGGGATTTGGTTTTTATACCCCCGCATTGGTCACATGCGGTACTGAATTTGACTGAAGTAGTAGGTTTTGCAAGCGAGTTTCCTGCGTACATGTATCCACCCAACCTCGATACAAATTACTGGCAATGATATGTTCAAGCGTCGGATATTATGATTTCACTTTTAACCAATTTTCACTTACCATGATTGAACCAAAAAGCCATTGCGTGCCAAGTTCCTCTTTAGATTTTCGGATGCGACGAATTACTTCGGCAGTCCTGGCAGATTTGCTTTATCCAAGTTTACAAAGTTATTAGTCAACTGCTTTCGATTAAATTAATATGCAATATACGTTTCCATGTCTCTGCTTTATCATGGCAATAGATATGTTCAGTGACACATTTGTGAATTATTAGTTTTTATGTTTTCATGTTATGAAGAAAGTACTTGACGAGTTAGAGGAGGTATTTATTTCATCTTTTTAATAAGGCATATTTTAAACTTGAGTGTAGATTTTTGATCACAATATTCTAAACTAGTTCATTTATCGAGAAAGCAGGCATTTTCACTTACTAAATCTATTTTAAATATGGAGACTTGCCCATAGAATATTTATCCATCTTACCCTGAACACTAAGCCCAGTAGTCTTCAAATTTAAATGCCACATGACATTAGTCAGGTTTTTCTGAATATAATTTAAAATTGCTATACTTGCCTAGTATACAATTCTTGATGAAAAGTATTATCAAGCAATTTACATTGTCTACCAACGATCAATACATTTGTCTACACATTCCATACCAAGAACAGACATTGTCATACGGTTACCTTGCAGCCACCCCCAAGTTTGTATGTTACTACTTGGTCATTAACATTAAGCCTAAATTGACATTTTTTATTGTACAGCACCATCTTTTTTGCTGGCTGAAGATCAGCTGCCTAACGTATCACAGGCTGACCTTATTTGTGGCAACAGAAACTGAAAAAAATAGGCGCAGGCAAAACTCCTCGGAAGACAGGATGTTCTTGCTTAATCAAAAAATACTTGAGTAAGTTCAATATAAAACTGTATTTTGCATGATTTACAAGAACAGGTCTCAAATAGCACTTGATTTATACCAGAAAAAATTATTCGGTAAGCGGTAAATCAGATTTGCTGGCCAAAAATGAAGAAATAACATTTCTCAACCAAAAAGCTGTTAAGACTGTAGAAAAAATTTTGGGAACAGTATGAATCCTTCGATTCATTAAAACTTCAACAAAGATGATACATAAAAACACATCAATGATACAAATTCTAAAATCTAAGAGATTATTATCAGTCTTAGCGTGTCTGCGTGCATCATGCTTGTTTTCTTGGCTTCGGCTTTACATCGGCGACATTCACTTCACGTATGTACAGAGCATCTGGAGCATGTTCCTTATCGCCTTCTTCAAAAGTGTAGCTGCTGGCTATAGCTAGCAACTTGCCATCTCGATTGAATGCTACGCTAGAGATAGATGAGGGGTATCCAGTATAGTTAATAAGCCGCTTCTTATTCGCACCATCCCACACATTCACAGTACCATCACATCCCCCTGTTCAACAAGTAAAACAGCTTTTGTTCTTAGACATCATGCTAGCTGAATCTCGTTTTATTTGTAAACTTTGGATATAGCAAATTGATTTCTCATATACTTTTTATTATAACAAAATAAACAAAGAAGCCACATTGTATCAAGCTTTGCTTCAAATTTTTTTATATTAATTGTATTTGAAGTTTACTATCGATATAGTATATCGATGTCCACTAGTATGGTATGCGATCTAGGATGATATAAATAATTTAAATATGCTTGCAGAATAAGCTCTATAATAATACTCATAGATTGAAGTTCAAGATTCTTCTTCAACTTAACTACCGTTCTTTCTTCCTGCTCAGTGTCTAAGCTATTGATTCATAGCGACATATTTATCATCAAGTGTTCATGCAATTGTACCACACTGGCTTGCTTTAATCAACAAAAATGATGATGATAATTGGTTCAATAAATACAACTATTCTTCCGTATCATTGTTCATCGGATAAACTAAACCAATCAGTTGCTATCTTCAATAACAAAATTAAAGGAATTTTGGCAATTTGATCCTTGATGATATTTCCACAATTAAAACTGAATTGCTGCAGTATATAAGTACCACCTGATTAAAATCGATTGAATTCCAATATCGAAATGTTCGAGTCTATTTTCCACAATGACTAGAGTCATTCACCGAGACTTCTAGGGGCCAAGTCAAAATTTACAAAAAATCAGTTTGAATAAATGATTCCAAAAACATTAACAATGGCTCTCAAAGATATCTACATCATCACCAGAAATATACCACAAACGAAAGGTCATTGCCATTGAAAAACTAAAAAAAAACTATTCTTTTTATGAAAATACACGCAATTTGTTCTAGCATACCTTTCGTCTATTACTAAATTCCAGTGTTACATATTTTTCAATTTGTTTGAGAATTTTACCTGTTGCAAATGTGCCAAAGGTGGGATGGAAAGACATGGTGTTTACTGGATGAATCGAATCACCTTGTCGATGGCATTTAAAAGCGTATTTTTTGCTCTGCTGATCTGGACTGGGGTCTAAGTATTCTACAGCAACCCTACCTTCAATACTGCTCAAAACGTACCCCGACATGTCTGGCATGAGCTTCACACACCTGTAACGTTCTCAATAAATTTGCATACAGTAAACTTCAGATGTAACAAATCTGTTGGAATTATTCGCTATATCCGAATATATGAAGCTGAACTTGGCACAATATGACTTTTTAATTTATTCGTTACAAGTGAATTTAGTCGTCAAATATGATAAAATTTACTCTAGAAAAAGTGCAAAATTTTGTTTCTCTATAGGAAGAATAATTTATTGTCATGCTTTATTTTAAAAGTAGCGTGTCACAGCCCAGCTAAGATCTCATTCAAACCCTGAAATGTTAGTATCGGATATAAGTCTGGTTTAGTTTATCGATATAACTGACTTGTCGAACTATATAAAAATTATATACATTCTTATTATCTTATAAATTTTTTATGAATACTTTAAAGGTTACATTAAAGCATATGATATGATCAACATATTTTTATGCATAATGTTTTTAAATTACAAATTTTTGTCAGAATACTTAGGCAGTTTTTTTAAATACTAAAATGAGACAATATTCAATAATATTTAAAGGTTTTAGAGTCCGTATATTTGTATCACATTTGAGTTCTTATGGCAAGCATGATTAAGCAACATTGAAAAACACACACAATCCTTTCATTATATCGATATGACCTTTCATGGTAGAAAAAGACACAAAATACTGTTCTTTTTAAAGAAAACATGCAATAATTAGTGTGCCCTTTCATTATTAGAAATAAACAAAGGTGAAGAAGAGCTGTGCAGGATCTTCAAACGAAAGTAAAGAGTTAAATTCGAATGAGTGAAAACATGCGGATTCTTAAATTCCTTGAAAAAATTGATCTGCTCTTGCTTTAATTTTGAAAAAGCTCATCAGTAATATATTTTAGTCGACTTTAATCAACATTAGCAAAGGAAAAGTTTCACTATTTTATTGTGTTTCATAAAAATCAATGAACAAAATCCTCAACTGTATTTACTAAAATAAGCGTAGAACTAGTGTTGAACTTGAGTATGAAACTGGATCATGTGATGAAAAATTACAAAAATTTTGCTCTATGTAAAAAAAATCAACAAAATATGCTAGCATTTTACACCGAACATAACACCCAGAAGAGTTGCATAGAACTTTAATGATATAGATTTTAACACATTTTCAGCCAAAAAATACGCATTAGTAATCCTCGTATTAAAAATGAGATATATTTGGAGAGGACAGCCAGCTCCGATAAACTTTAAAATTTGAGGTAGTTCAAATATAATACAGATTTTCTATTCGGGGGAAGATGATGTGTCATAAATAACCGTTGCATGATTTGCTTAGTAGACTAACCTTGTTTGGTACTTTAGGCTGCTTTCTCTAGTTTGTTGCGGAATACTTAGATTTCGTAAATCGTACACAACCACCAAACGGCCAGAACATCCAACAATTAGACTTGATCCCCTGACATCCATCGTATAAACCTTTCCTATTTTAGCACAAAATGATATTTCACAAGTAGAAACAACTGGTTCAGCTTTTTTTGTAAAAAAGAGAACTTTATCATTTCCTCTTACAGTATATTTTGGGGAGTAAGACTATGACTTTAAGATCGAATTCAGATCATGGCAGTCATTTGAATGCGTGGCAATAAATCATCATTTTTTAATTTGGTACTTCAGGTTCAAATGACGATTTCTTTAGTAAGTACTTTTAGTTTCAATGTCATTTCAAATTCAACAAATGGCTTTTTGCTAGTTTTCATATCAAATCATTCGACAGAATTCAACATACTAACTTGAGGATTATCAAAAAGGAACCATGTACCTAAATGGACCAACCCATTGCCGTTATTTTATTCGACCATTTACAACAATTTTAATCTCTCAAATATATATATAACCTTCTACACTTGCCACACTAGCTATAGCTAGGATCTTTTTGGACGAACTTTTCATTCAAAGCATCCTATTTAACAATCAGCCATTGGTCCACACTTATAGCTAGTTCCCCTTGTTTAGCTAGGGCAAAAACACTAGCTATTGAAAGTTTGAAAATTTGTATACAACTGAAATAGAATGTACATTTAAATTTAAAATCTTTGATTTTTTTAGAGCTAAAGTGTCATCAAAAAATGATAATAAATCTACAGCCAGATTAAAATAGGTTTGGGTTAACATTGTTGGTATGTAAGTGAATTACTAAAAATATCAAAGAGGCAAAAACCAGACCTTTCGAAAAAGAAAACAGGCAAAAATGAACGGTTCGGAGTAAAAAATCAAAATTAATTGCATAGAAGCAGATCCTGGAGCATTTCCTAGACTATTTACATAAATTCCTTAGATATTTAAGAAAACATTTTTTGGGCATGTTTCCGTTTTCTTGAATCAAATAATTTTCAATATAAAGTTGTGGCAATGAAGAATTCATTGCTGCACCTGAAATTTCATCATTACCTGGCATGCTGAGTGTTCTAGTAAGAAATTGCGATGCTCTATGGTCCCATAACTTTACTGTCTTGTCCCAGCTACCAGTAAGTAATGTGTCATGCTCAGTTCCTTTCAAATATTCCACACACTTCACTGGAGCATCATGGGTCCCAAGAGGTATAGTACCCCCAGATATTTCAAAATTAAACCTGCATAGTGCCATTCGACAAAAAGTATTAACCAGAACATCAATTCGAAGAATTTCAACATACTTATTTTCTCGTGTTTGCTACCTGCAACAAATAAATTTAATCTGTACTTCAACTCATTTATAAATTAATATTTTATCTTTAGCTACTAGTAGTATTCATCCTTCTTATACTTTAGATTCTTAAAAAGTATATGTTAAGTTTCACAAGTTAATGAAACTATTTTGATTGTTAATAAGCAAATTTTAGCATTTACCTAGTACGTTTTCTTGAAGATTGCTATTTTTTAGTTCTGAATTGATTGAAAACAATATTTTGGTGGTCAAAATATATTTCGAATGAAACGTTGAGTTTATTATTGAAATAAATTGATGCTATTGCCAAATGTCCTGGGAGTGTTGTCTTCACTGCCCCCAAATTCAAATATCCACAACAGCAAACAATTTATTATCGGCATGGTTTACCATTAAATACGTATTTATAAAACCATATTTCCTTCATTTTTTTAACTGCTTGTAATGACATATGATGTATTGCATGATTTACTGAAATTACTATTAATTCTTTTTAAACCTATTCAGTGGTTTTAAAGGTTTCTTATCCATCGGCTGAAACAGTCACGAGGTGCATAGGATATTTCAACAATTTTGTTGCATTCACATTATCATATATTGATGGACTTACATGTTAACAGACTTGTTGAGTCCTCCATGAAATCCTCTCATATCGTCGAGAAAAGCAATATCGAGCACAGCCCCAGTAACTTCAAAAACTTCTTTAAGTTCATTTTTCCTTGTATCATAGAGCCTAACTGCCTCGTCCCAACTAGCGACGAGGAGTGAATCTGATCCAGGAGCAAACTTAACGCTACTTATACCATCATTGGGAGGATTGTTAAGAATATATTCAGCTTCTTTGTAAGTCCCCATCAATGTTGACGCGGATAAACTATTCTTGAAATCGATGTATCGAGTGTAGCTCCAACTGAATTTTTATGTTCTCCAACAATACCAAATAATTAAGATTTGAAAGGAAATTATTATATTTCATTGGATGAAACTAATCTTCAGATTCAAGGCCCTTAATATTTATGGATCCAATGTGGCGCAAAATATTTTTTAGAAAATACCTTTCGGATCCAGTCGTTCCTTATTAATTTTGTTCTAAATATCAACTATCCTTATTCCTGATACAAAAGGTGTTTTCAGCTATTTGTATCGCATAAGGAGCTTGAATATTTTGACTAAACTGGCAAATAGTGACTTTTCGCATCCTTTACAAGCTAAGACTGAAATAATATATTCCTTATTTCTTGGTCGTATTTTTTGGCAGTTAGCAATTCACTATGTATATGTGATTGAAGGCATTTATCACATTGAAAATATTAATTAAAATTCACAAACAACTTGCAAAATGTCGAAGCGGTCAGCATCCAACGATAAAAGTGTAAACAAGCGAGTACGAATCAGCGACGAAGTTTCCATTGTAAACGTCGAACGGGTAAAGTATCGAGTAAGATTTTGCGATAATTTGATAGCACCGCCGTTTGAAAAAACTTGGGCTGGAAGAAAAAAGGTTTGTTGTTACCAAAAGAATTATTCATTTTTTATAGCGCAGTTTTCGTATTTTAACTGATTTGTATAGAATCATAAACATGAGGTATTATAGCATATGCCGGCACTTTAACGCAATATCTCTATTCATTTTTGTGTTGGTATATATAATCATAGGTCCAGCCCATCCTTCGCAAAAGAAAAGTTATTGGATCCGATTTACCAAAGCCTCGACCATACAGTGGCCCGTTTTTCACTGATATTCGTCATTTGATCACCATTGATACTGAAAGCTACTTCGAAATGATGGAAAAGCCATATTTTCGACGTACGCTCAGAAGCAATCGACGCCATATCTTTCCTGTGGAGTTTATGTACCTTACGGAAGAGGAACTACCAAGTCCAGTTACTTTACCTGCGCCATACAGACCACCATTAGAGGATCTCGGTACGCCTCCGACTACACCCGAACGCAGCGCAAAATATTTTAATGTTCCATCGACTCCAGAAAACACAGAAAGGGTATTGTATGATTTTTACAAGCTTATGACAGTTCAAATGGTTTCAATTTTTGTAGAATTACAACAATGCTGTTAACAATTTTATTTTTTTTAAACAGGTCGAACGAGATGATTTAGATTTTAAAAGCTTCATGAAGTCCATAAAAAACGAATGTTTTGAAGATAATTAAGTTTCGGCGCTGCTTTTACGACGAATTCTGAAAATATCATTATCTCAATTCTGTGCTAGACTACAAAATTTGGTTCGAATTTTTGCCTTCGAGCATCTTAAATTTCTTCAACCAGAGGTAACTTCGTGAAGAATATGTGCTCTTATTAATGAATTTATTTGCTATGCTTGTTTCTCAAAAATAGTATTTAGGATACTTATTGAATGATTTTTTATAGCTTGTGATTAGCTTATAGAACTTTCAAAAAGTATGTAATATGTTTTTTTACAGAATAAGCAGTGATAAAGGTTGGTTGTCGTGTTTCACTCTGAGAACTCACATTTATCCTCTTTTGTTCAAGAGAGTTTATAACGGCATAATTTATAATAGCGACAGAATTTATATTTTCAATTAGCGCTTGCTATTCATTTTCTTCATGAAAAATGCTTTGTGTCACTTTAGAAAAAGTGAAATTTCAAGAATATAATTGATTTTGATATATGCTAGATATCAGAAGTAAAGATACTCTCTTATATGTCTTATTGCATATATTATGCCTTCTTTTTTAGGATTGTTCATCATTGAATTTGTTCATGAAATTATCATATGTTTTATTGGTGCAGAAAATTACACTGATCTGGTCTACTTTGAAAAGGTGTTCAATCAAGGGCATTGCTGCAGTTTTACATGTCGAATATACGTAAAATTCGAGTTATACATTTTTCCCAAGTGTGCCATAGATGAACAAGCTGACAAAGTAAATTTAGTTTAGTGTACAATATCGGTAAAATATTTATTTTTTTGTAGATTCACAAAAAGCTTTAAGAAATGACTACGGCATGTTTTGCTTGTGCTAGAATGATTTTTCTTGTATGAATCATGCAATAATTACGAAATATGGCCATGATGTTGAAAATAAGCTATACCATCTTCTGCCCTGTTTTTCCCAGTGGTAAAATGTTTTGGCTCATCAAAGAAAAATTTCTGTAAATGCAGCTTATCGAAATTTTTTAAACTAGATCAGCTAAAAGGGTTTATTAGATAGGTGGGAATAAAAGATTGAACTGATAAAAAAATGATGAAACATGATTAAACTTGGACTAAAATCATCTAAATGTATGCTACCTCTTTTTCTTTGGAGCAGTCCAATCAAAAGAATTCTACTATTATAGCCAACCGGCAGGGTGATATTAAATATGAAACTTATTGCATCAAGTCTTACAGAATGGTATGCCATTTAAATCATAGTTCTCTTGAAGATATCATCTGCTCAATTTTTACTTGAACATCATTCAGAAAAGCTACTGGCAAGATGAAAAAAATTTTCCAGATTGTAACATCAAATTTGTACCTAAGAAGTTGCTAGCCAACATATCAAAAGGCAAGGTAAAAGTGAAGGTAGAACTTTCGTGGCATAAGAAATGAAACGAATAAAAACCTTAAAGATTCTCTTTAAATTACGTTTTGTTTACTCATTATTTATCTTAAATTATGTGGTAATTACATGATATATTACAACTTGTATTTGCCATTTTTTTATCTTTTAATAATAGATATAATGTACAATAAAGAATAACGCCCCAGAATTTAGCATTAGACTAATTTTCTTTGATAATTCCGTACATGAGCACAAATTTAGCTATCTAAAAATTGTCATTTACAATATTAGTAGTCATTTTGTTGTAACAGCTGTTACAAAAACACTAATGGGAGTAGAATGGTATACCAAATTTTTTATGATACAGCACCAAGATTCAAATGGAAATTTCTAACAAAAATAAGTTTTTAGACCGTACAAAATACCTTTGTGGAATTTTTACGTAAATGGCATATACTGCATGATAATTTACATGGTAAAAAATCAAAAACTAAAACTGTATAATCTGGGTTAAAAGGTAAATCTGTACCAGGGTAGGGGTTTAGAACCACTGTAACAATGTAAGGTTGAGGTGAAGAATAGTTGAACACAGAAGGCAGTGTAAGGATAGCTGTAGATAGGCATATCTGACTTTGACCAAACTTTGCCAAGTGCTAACCATAATCCACACCTTCATGCATTGAAAATTTTCTAGCATGGAATGTTAATCTGATCATGATACTTAATATGTAAAAGCATGATATGAGATGTAATGGACGTTGTGGTCATAAAAAACAGATTTTCTAATTGCAACATTAGTGGCCATGATGGCCTTGTGACAAACCAATTTCATTGGCTTAGATAAATCTAAAAATACTATTTGCAGAGCAACAGAAGGGCCATTGGGGAGATGGAAAAATTACACATGATGCGGTGTACATTCAGAATTTCAACAGTTTAGCAAAAAATTAGCAATGGACAACTCATTTTCTCTATATATTGGTCTTCATCCTTTTCTTTTTAGTTGCTCCTTGTAATGCAAACAGGCATTTAGAAATAAATCATAAAGTATATATTACTGCATTACTAGAAGTCAACTTTAGTAACACAAGACAGACAAATATTCAATTATGTGATGGACCAGTAGCAATTGTGCTGTGGCACTATTCCATTGGCTAAAGTTAGAATATGATGTCAGCAGCGAGAATTCTTTAATTGAGAATCTTCAACAGGAACAACTATGTAACTAATTGAAGTAGGATTAACTGTTAACCGGTTAATTCCTAGCACTCTTGCAATATGTGTTAAATTCTTTTTTTACTTCATCCAATAACTTCAAATTCCAAATATATTTACTGTAATCAAAGATGTAATTTATTTGCAGTTTTTTACAAAAAATATCCAATGAATTTCATGTAATTTCATTGAAAAAATTAGTTAATACATACAAGGTAGACCAGCACTTTCTATACTTTAAAATATACCCATTTATTGTTGGGTAATTACAACATGATTTTATAAGGAGGCATCAACTCTTTGAATAAAGTTAGATTCATATCAAAAATTTTATCTAGTTTTTATCATTTATACTTGGTCATCAAGTTAAAAGTTAGAACATTGAAGCATCATTTGTTGGAATATTCAAGAATTTTATCATGTTTTGACAAGTCTGTACTAGGGAGCTATTGTAAATTAATCTCTAGGTTCAAACTAAAAATTGTTTTACACATGCATACTAAACCACATGACATTCACTTGAATAACCAACATAGGTCATTCTCATTAAATCCAGCAACGTATTGCAAAGTTTGGCTGTAGGTAATATTCAATAGCTTTGCCAGGTAGTAACACTTGGAAAATTCATATTGTATGATTTTTTATCCAAAAAATTACACGACTTGCTAGCTGCAATTGCTGGCCTATTTAAGCCATTTTGGTTTTGCTGTATTGGAGAGTAGGAAGCAGGATTTACAGCTACAAGATCTAAGGTCTTAAAAATGTTTAAAGAGTGTGAATTAACGGCTCTGGTAAGATGTTGTAAATGATAAGCCTACAATCAAATTATGGATTAAGCATGTATGAAATTTCTGAACATGTGTGCAATCATGCAATCATGCAATCAATGAGATTTTATATGTACCATTGGTATTCCATAAATCGATGTTGCACTAAATGATATATTTTATTATTTGATGGCTTACCACTCCAGGAGCCTCAATTTGAAGGTGTTTTTTGATATCTCGGCCCATAAATTAAGTAAACTGATGCCATCGGTGTAACCGATGGCATCAGTTTATAAAATGTCAACTATTTTTTGCTAGAAGTATTTTCTGTCTAAGCTACCCTGGTGACGGAGTCCCTAAATATACCACCGTGGGGCGACTAGGAATCAACCTCACCGTGAAAAGTGTTAGTATTTAATTATTTGAAAAAGAATTATTTTACCGAAAGGTTTTTACTGCTGGTTGAAAACAAGAATATTGACCTTTTCATTGGTAGTACAAGATTTTTGGTCGCTCCATGGTGTAATTAAGAAAATTGCCCTAATAGTTACATCAGTAGTATAAGCCAATAAAATGTACTGAATCTTAATTCGAATTGTTTTTTCAGTGTACAATTTACCTCGAATATAGTATTCAAACATTTATTGTTCTCTTATAGTTGATATATTTCAATGAGCAGTGCATCCGTACAATTTATATGCTGATCTGCATTACATTTCGGTGGCACGAGTACTTAATGAAGGCATTAGTAGAAATGTTAATAAAAAGTTTATGTTATAAATCTATACATAAATTTGCATTTTTTGCTCATCAGGCAAATTATGTTCAGCTGTCTACTTGCTTAGCTTGCATTTTCCATTCGTATGAAATTATATAAATTGCACTAGTATTATACCACAGCAATTTTCAGTTACTAGCGAAAACAGCTGGTAAGGATTACAAAAAGGGAATAGGATCATTTTTGCATCACTAGTATTGCAATTGAAATTTAGTGAAAATGAAATTTATTTCATGCTAGCGATAATGCTGGTGGCAGAGGAGGACACAACCATATGCAACGCCTTCATCATCAATGCAGAATCTGCTATCTTAACTCGAATCATTTGCTCTCTAATTTCACCCAGATATTATTTTTTATCTGAAACAAATAATATTATCATCAGCAGTTCATAAAACACAAAATACAAATTTTCAGTTCAAGGACTTCTGCAAGATTGGTGTACGGATGGCATACCGGCGTGCCGCCAGTATTTTCATTTATACTTTGATTCCAAAACAAATGAAGCTACGTCAGTTGAATATGTGTTTCATTATGCTCTATTTCTGCTTCACAGTTACATCGACAAACAGTTTCTGCGCCTCTCGTTGAGCGAATTGATCTCCACTGGCCGCAGCAACACGGTTCTTGTTCCAATACGACTAATAAAGAAATTTTTAATTCAGTAATAAAGAAAGCTCTTTTTATGACTAAAAACCAAAAGGTACTCCAAAAAAACCAAAACATTCCCCATAAGTATACTAAATTCCATAATTTTCAAGACATTTCATAATCACTTTTCAGAGTCGATTGTAATAATATTTCTTTCGAGTCAAAATTTCAGTACAATTTTCGAATGCCTAGAAGGCTATATAAAATTTAGTGACCTATTCAATATTTTCATTAAACCTATTTGATACTTATAACTGTACATGCAATAAACTCTTCGTATAATGAAAGACTAGACTACATTATATATAGATAGATGGATCATATATTACCTTCGGGTATACCAACTTCAAATCAGCTCGATGGCGGTATTTTTGAGCAATATTTTGAACCTGAAAAAAATAAAATAGATACTTTTTAAGTATATAGAAATACATTACTTCCTGCTAAAAAAAGGAAAATAATAAAGAGCTATTTTAAATAGGGACATGAAATAAATTGTCACTAGAAAAATAAATAGGGGTTTATATTTAAATTTTTTCCAAAAAAAGTATTAAGGTTTGTTTTAATCCCATCCTACGAGATGTAAAGTGTATAAAAATTTCAGTGAACGAAAAGATAGGAATTAGAACGATTTAAATCGAATTAAGGCTAGATACAAGTCATGCTAATATAGCTTTGAATTATTTAAGGCCACAAACGCAACATGCAAAAGTTCATATTCAGTCTCTCAGTAAATTGAAAGCTGAGTTAAGATAGAAATAGCTACATACAAACGCTGTAAATGTTTGAAGTTGGATTAAGACTTAAAATAGAAAAATATGATAATCTATAAATAAGGAAAATTATTTGATTGGTCCCTTCCAAATACCTCGTCCAATAAATTTTCATCGAGAGAATTAAAGTCAACCCCTAAATTTCCAAATTTGTCGTTGCGCACATCTAATTCATTTTCCGAGGCTTCATTCCGTGGATTACTACAAAACAAAAAATAATTATATATGTATATAATCATTTTGCGAAAATTTTAAAATTTTTTCTTTCTGTACCATTTATAAATCAAAATTCTTCCTCTTTCTAATGAAAACTTTGTCGTTAATATCATTGCTACTTGGAATTCAGAAATAATTATATTGAAACGCAATAAAATTTAACAATGCCAAAGATTAAGAACTGAATTATATTTTGTTCCATAGCAAATTAGCTTAACTTGGAACAACTACTGATTTTCAACTTTTCAGTCATGTTAAAATATTCAACCGCAATATTTGTCCTCAGTGACCTAAATATCTATTGACATGACTCATTTTCAACAAGTTCAAATCTCAATGCAAATACTCGTCTGGATTCTTTTGTCTAAAATCTATTATTATTGAATTTGAGCTATTTTATTGGTCTATGTAAAGTAAAATTGGCAAATGCATGGTTCACGATGGCACCATTAAGGAAGCAGTTGCAACTTTATATAAATGAAAAAAAACATTCTTTAATTGAACTCAAGTCATTCCATTGGTTTAAGTATGGTAAAATTGATCAATGACAGAACAGCGGTGGCTTCACCAAGATATATCTAAGAAAAAATACCTTATATAATCTATTCCGGTACCAGTTTTGCTATCTATTAATTTTGCCAAATCTCTCACTCTATGCGTCTCGGCCACCTGAGAAAGATTAAAAAACAAGCACGAGTCATACTCGAGTCATAGCGACTCATTCCAACTCAATTCAAAGTGATTTACCAAGTCATATTCGAAAGTTAGGTCAGAGAGAAATCATATTCAAGCAGAAGCAAGTAAAATTTATTTTGCAATTAGCCATAATCGAATCAAAGTAAATCATAATCAAGTAATACCGAGTCATATGCGCAACGAATAGAGTTATGTTCGAGTAATAAAGAGACACAATATTTTTTGCAGGCCTTCATTGATGTGAAATGGACTGAAAGAGATGAAGATACTGATTCAATATATCCAATTAATTTTGCTGTTTTCAAATTTATTAAAAAATGGAATTCTAAAAATATTATCTAAATTTGAAATCATGCATATAATCAAATTTTTGCTTTTCTATTTGGCAAAAGAGCTATTAGCTTGAGGGACTTGAAACTTTAAGACATTCCAGTCGAAAAGTTGAATTAACCAAACTCTAGCAATTTTCAAAATGACATTTTAATTTTGCGTGGTAGTGCATAGTAATTGTGCAATGTATAGAAATAGTTAACTCGAATATAACAAATCTATCAGGGCCCCAAATTATTTCGATATATCCAACATTTGTGGTATCCGAAAATCGGTAGTTGAACTAGACACAATATGTATTTCTGTTTATTCGTTATGAGTGGGAATTCACTAAAAAATGAATTCATTATATCCAAAATTTACAGTAATTTTCGTACAATTGATGTTATTTGAGCCACTGTGGACAATTATTCATAGCAAATCACCTGGTTGAAAATCTCTACAGGTGAGCCTGGGCTTGGAGGGTTGTCGACAGCTGCTTTTAAGCAATTCGCAGTATCAGATATATGTATAAATGCCCTTGTCTGCCCCCCTGTCCCGTACACAGTCATAGGAATATCTAAACTTGCTTGCATAAGAAATCTGTAGGGAAGCCATGAGTCAATACGAGTATACTTGTACATGTGGAAAATATTGATATATGTAAAATATACTATCTTCTTCTCCTAAACATGACACATTGTATTTCTTTACTTTCTAATGTTATTTTGGTAAAATATTAAACTTTTGGATATAAAAAGACTAGTTTCAAAAGTTAAAACTATGGTCAGCAAAAAAAATACCATATAATACTAGCTTTTCGAGAATTTCAAAATCATTTCATTTTTCAAATAAGCAAAGACTTAAACTTCAATTTTATTGGAACATGAAAGCTACAAAAGATACGATCATGTTGGATTTCTTGGAAAATACAATATATTTAAAAATAAGATAAATTTTATGGAATCTTATTCACCGATTTAAAACTGTTCCATAATCACTGTCATAATCAAATCTGTTTATGAGTCTTTCATCTCTAACTGTTTGATCCGTATTGGTGCCCCATACAATTCCTTGGTGCAAATCAGTAACCCGTAATCCGTCATTCTTATTGTAAAATTGAAAAATCAGTGCATCTAAACATTTAGTGGTGTGATATACGCTGCCTGGGTATGCTGGGTGCAAAATCTAAAAAAAGAATCAAAATACGTGGTAAATTTATAGAAGAGGCCATTAAGAGGGATTTTAAGAAAAATAAATATATCACTAATAACAATAAAGAATTTGAAAAGGTCTACACATACTTGATGACTTTTCGGCTCCTTATGCATTCATTTTTGTCAAATTTCAGAATAATTTATGAAAGGTAACATACTTGTAAAACTCATAAAAAACAATTTTACAGTGATACTTTTCATTTTCTTTTTCAGGGATAAAAATCTCTCCATTATTAAATTGAATTCCAAATTTGAAAAAATGCATCTCTATGAAATATTTGTCGTCGAATCCATCGATTTTTTTAACTTCTGAGCGCTAAGAACAAAAAGTTAATTTGATAGGAAGAGATTATAGTGGAATTCAAAAGGTTTCAAACTCATTTTTTCAATCGATTCTTACAATCATAAAAAATCCAATTTCGTTTTGTGTTACATTAGTTAACATGTTACATGTACAACAGTAAGCATTTTCAGCCAAATGTTTCCGTTACGTGGAGTAGGCGTTAAAACATCCTCATGTATGTAAAATTGCATGTTATTTTGTTAAGAAAAGTACTGCAAATAAGAAAAAATCGAAGTGAAAGGCAACAAATGTATATTTACCACGTGCAAACGATGAAACCAAGAAAAAATGATTGCAACTCACAATACATTTGCACTTTACAGAGTAACTGTAAAGCTCAAAGAGTTGACATTATCGTAATAAAGAGTACCCGTCGAAAAGTCACAGGAAATAATGAGAAACTTCGGGTATGGAAAATTTCCACTCGTATTAAATCAGCAAAAAATTCATATTGCATTAGAGTTCATTTCAGATATTTGGATATAGCAAATTAATTTGCCCTATCCGAAAGAAATGCTGCATCCGGGAGTTTACTGCATAACAAATTTATCTAATGGCCGTGAAAAATTTGTTACATCTGAAGTTCATTGTAGATCGAATAAAATTGGTAGTCCCAAAAATTTTATTGTATCCGAAACTTGCCGTATTTTATATTTTATGAATATAACTATTTTTAAGAGATGTTCATTATCGAATAATTTCAAAAGTTACTGGAAAATTGTTTTTTTCGATAGGTACCCACTATTTAGCCAGTGCAAAATTTTCGAATTCTATATATTTATTTCTTGGCTCAAAAATCAGCTAGCACCCAAAAAATTTCATTTTGATTTCTGATGAAAAATTTTATTATTCTTAAAATTTATTGCGATAAATTTTTAAATTATATATGCATTGGAAGCTTCAAATTCAGGTACTTCATCAACAAAGACTCAAATGTTCAACTTAAGACAGTGTCTATATACAAGGGACACATACAATTGAAAAGAAAAGTGGTCGTCTTATCAGCTGCCCAACGTGCTGAGGTGTCCGGGAATATAAAGTGTCCAACTTAAGAGGTTTTACTGTAAATATATTTATCCCTGACCTTTTGTTCTCTATTTCCAGGCAAAACCACATCAATATACCCCTCGGGTATTTCTCCTCCACTGTTACCATACCCGTATACCCCCATAGTGCCAAGGTGAATAACATGTATATCTAAACCCGACTCAACGATAGCCACACACAGGTTATGAGTACCGCTAATATTATTATCTACGGTATATCGCTTTTCGCGTGACCCTTTCTGGCTGTAAGGAGCCGCTCGCTGCTCAGCAAAATGGATGATGACATCAGGCTTTTCGCGCTAAAGTGTCAAATATGTAGTCAATATTAGTATTTTTCAAGCCAAAAAGGTAACATTCACTATACATTTTTGAGCAGAAATATATATTGGCCCTGTATTCGGGCTGCTAATAAAAGCAGTAAACGTATAGAATAGGCCAATAATAATTAAAGAAATTACTCTGAAATTTAACCTTTTGACAAAATTTTTTTAAAAGTTAGTAAACCATATATTCGTCTATTGCATATCCATTTATTACAACAATCTTCTACTTGCAGTGAATAAAGAGTAATCTATCAGGATAAATTTTGTCATGCATAAATTTAAAAAAGACTGGGTACAATTTATATCAAGATTTTTTGCACATGCAGAACCTGCCAGATCGAAACAAGAAAAAATGTAATAAGCACCAACTAGCCTTTACCCAATCAAATCATACCTAACATCAACCTAAATCGATTAAATTGGTGAGATATTTCTAATTGTTCTGGAACATTTAGGGGATCATACATACCGACATTCATACCTGAAGTAGAGCTAATAAGAGATCATATTCTCGAGCAACATCTATATTTTCCCATTTTAAATTTCGACCAGAAACATCTTTCCAAACCTAAAAACATAAATTTTTAGGAAAATAGCTAGTTTCATTCGTATAAAGCATTGAACTTGAACCTCATGTAGCTTGATTGACCTCCAAAGTAGGAAAAAAATTTGTTTTCATAGCTTAATTCTGTATGTTCTTTTTTAAAGTAAATCAGAAGCCATTGAGTTTATAATGCTTGAATTTTATTTGAAATTATATTCTAAATAAGAGCTTTTTGCCTAACTAACTATTCCCTTCTGCTTGAAGAAATGATATCACTAAACAAATTTACTTCTCTACACCTTCTGAATAATTACTTATTTTTGAAAATTCTTAAAAATATCGCATTTTTCCTGAAAATCATTCCCAGGCAAAAATAAAAACTTAAATAAAAGTGTACGATATGATTCTGTAAAAAGTTCTACAGCCGTAGTGAATAGAACGATTAATTGTAGCCACACACACCCCAAACTATTTGAAATCCATTAACACTGTTCAAAATGTGGCTTAATAAACATTCATCTGGCTTAAGTAGTCGCAGTACCTGTAAATGCATATATAAAAAACCATATTACACAATGAATTCTACCAGACAGCATACATGTAATGCTATAAATAGATTTGAACCAAAGAAATTACTGATACTGCTTGTCTATATATGAAACTTCAAGTGCAGTTATTGTTTTAACTAGGAATCATTATAGTGCTTGCCCTGCTAACTAATAAGATAGCTGTAGCCAGACAGAACCACTAGTCTGCTTTATTTAATCTGGTTATCATCGTTCGACATATTGCAGTACACAAAAAAATATTGCAAAAATCCTTAATGTGAATAATGAAATTGCACAAAATCAAATATCATTGCTTTTTGTCATTATATTTTAATATTTGAGTCGGCCACATTCCATGTCGACATAACCACTTCTAACGTACTGCTAAAATGTTTAAATGTACCAGAAAAATATGTTTGAATGAAACTAGTGAGTTAGCCACTAATCATTTTACTGGTCGCAATTGGACGAACGCTACTATCACGGTATTATGTGGATATTGATCTGTTACCTCTATACGTGTTTGAATAGTTTGTATGGGCGTCAGCGAATCGCAGCCTAGCTCCAAATCGATTCTCCTTCGAGATAAGTTATCAACAATTATAATTTCATGGCCTGCATTAGAATAATGAACTCTTGTTGAGGAAAAAATGATAAATTTAGAATGCAATAAGGAGTTCACATGAATTTTAAAAATCGATATGACCTGCATTAGATAAGTGTAGTGAAGTTGGCCATCCACAAAAACCATCTCCCCCTAATATCAAAACTTTTTTACTCCTGCCATTCAAACCAGACATTTTTAAATTTTTAGCATTATTTCTCTGTGATTTCCCATACATACTAAATGGACGAGATGGTAAGAGACAATGGCTAACAAAGCCATATGTAAGTAATAGATATGCTTGCAAAGCAATAACGAGAAGGAGAACAGAGATCTTCATCGTTGACATCCTAGATATATTAAAATAATAGAATCGTATCCATATGTATAAATATAACAATAAATTAGTTGACAATGGACCAGTCTTACAAGTAGTTGGCAGCAAGTCCGCTGCGAAGAAAAACGGATCAAGATATTGAAGAAACACTATTGGCTTGTTTCAGAAACTTGTCTACTATTGCTGTATTGATTTTTGCTGAATGTTCACTGAAATTTTGAATCTTTAATTTCAAATTTATATCAGGGTCAATTCGGGGTCTAATTTGTTGATAAAATAGACCTAACAAGATATCAACAAATGAAACTTGGACAATCTCGAAATGCTTCTTTATATCACATTTACGATGCAAAAGAATACTTGATTTAGAGAACAATATTTATTGCACGTTTTTAAGGGACACCTAAGATGCGAAAGTAAGGGTACTCTTACACCTTGTTGAGAAACCAGGCAATGGTTAGATTACTAATTTAAAACAACTTTGTCAATCATGAAAATGAATACATGATTCATATAGATTGCAAAATTGTCAGGATCTAATATGTTCCGCCGTGTCTTTTGTATTATTGTATACGATTCTTTCAAGGAGTTGTAATGGTAT
>JAULBW010000446.1:0-31070 GCA_032358265.1 Vaucheria bursata | reverse complement strand
TTACCGATATTTCCGATCTATTTGCAATTGCAGCATTTTCACATCACTAACTGAAATTGGAATTTCTTTTGGTTTCCCATAAACTTCTTTGCAATTTCAAAGAGGCTCTTTGGAATTCTTCAAACTCTTGTGCATTTTGCTTCCTTGAAATCACTTTTCTATTTTTCTACTGTTAGACTCAGCAAAACAATTCAGTAACTAGACGCCAAAATCAGGACAGGACTAAGACGAAACTAGATAAGACAATACAGGACAGGACTAAGACAAGACAAGGTAACAAGACAAGACAGGACAGGAGCTATGGTATAGAGTATATTACCACACTCAAATGCATACTGCTAAGACTACTTGTGTGATCAGGAGTGAATTCTCTCATCAATGTATTTCATAGTTTGAACTAAATGATGACTTGCCATAATTATTGTTGAAGTTCAATGATGACTTGCCATATTTTAAATAGCCCTATTTAGCCGGTTTTAGCCTCATTTAGATGCAGCAATCCTAACACATATTTAACCAATTTTAGCCTTATTTGGATGCAGCAATCCTAACATCTACTTCTCCCAGCAGAAGTACGCTAACTCTAGCAGCACACTCCCATAGCGTGCAATAAGTAGAGGTCACTATTAATACACATTCTCGCTTCACCTTTCTTTTCTTGTTTTTCCCTCACACTGTGGTTATACTCACAGCGTGATGTATATTCTTATCTATGTCTTTTTTTCCTAACAATCTGCTAGTCAAGCCAGAACTGCTTACCAGGATTTTTGAACTGGCCATGAAAAAAATTCTATTGTCACTGTTGATTTAAATTTGGAGTACTCTTTGTTAAAATGTTGATGTCATTTACTCACTCATTCCGAACCGACTGATTTTTCTGCAAAAATTGCTCTTCAAACATTTTGTTAGGGCTTTAGTTGATTTAGTTGTGTGATATAGAACTCAAGTGACAGTTCCTGACTTGTCCTGTATTATGTTATATATGCTGTATATTGTACATATTTATGTTGGTTATATTGATAGCTTGGTGTTGGACTTTCGTAATAATGTTGTTTGTATTATTTTCTTTCTGCTTCAATGCTGGAAACAGTGATTCTATGTATGCATTTTTTCTGATTCCTTCTTGCTTGCTGTAAATTATTTGAGTGTTGATATATTTTTTCTATAGCATTTTGCAGTTTAGTTTTTCCGTTAGTGTACTTTCAATGCATGAAGTATTCAATAATTGTGATTATGAAATGATGCCCTATAAAACGAAAATTCCTGGGACACTCAGCAGCTTCAGTATCTGTGGAAGGATTAGGAAATTATAGCGTGTCATCTTTCACTTTGTTTGTACTACCTTGCGGCATATTCTCTTCTGCGTAATGGTCCTTTGGGTGTTTACTTAAATTGGAATGGGATGAGCCATCTTGAGCAGCATAAGCACTGAATCACGGAAAATTCCAGAAAATTCATGAGATTGAGGTACACAGCAGAAAATCCAAATATAATATTATTTTTTAGAAATCATTATATTCGACTAAAGCAATGATTTTACTTGACAAAGTGCGCAGTGCAATTCTATTCAGAAACCAATTGCTGCAGTATCTTGGTTTTTATGGAATTGTAACTTCAGCACTTGATGCCGCGAACATCGATAGTTTAAAACTCTGTCCATGGGAATGCGAAAATTATGAGACTGCGGAAGAGTGCTACTCGGACAATGCCTGCTACTATTACGAGTATTATCAAGTGTGTGGTTTTAATGAAACATGCGTTTGGGACGGACCATTCTATTTTATTGTTTTTTCACTCTCTGTTCTATTCCTGTTTTTCTGCTTTGATATGTGGAATTTACCGCCTACTGAGTCCTTGACGTTTAACTCCATCGCGGCACTAGAATTGTACAAAGAGGATCAAATCTATAAGGTTTTTACGCTTATTAAAATTCCTTTACTTATGTGTCTAGTTGGGGCAGGATTATATTTCATCTCGATCTCCGAAGCAGGCTTCAGTTCCTCAGGATTATTTTCTTATATCGTATCCACTTCAGCCATGATTTACGTGTTCATTAATATTTTCCAGAATTCGAACCCTACTTATCCGGGTATGGACGTTGCAGAGTATGCAAACATATCGCTCCCTGTAAGTTATTTTAGGTTTACGTCTTCGCAGTTACTTGAGCAGATATTGCAAATCGTGATGCTCGATGTTCGAAATATTAAGAACATAGAGCAATTTCAAGCAACTGCATCTGGAGCGCACATTGATGTTAAGCTAGCGAAACTTATAAGTCCACATATACATGAATATAGAGAGTGCCTAAGTGTGGAGAATAAAATATTGAAATGGCTGCCATTGGAAGAATCAGATCAATAAAATGTTTTTTTGTGTTTGACGTTTTTACGGGGAAGAGTTTTGATTTTGGAGTTCTTTCTTTCTTCTGGTGGGAGGTATAACATGTTCTTTTCATTAATGTCTCAAATTTTTTAATGAGTGGAATGGATCATTTGGTCCGAAATTGATCGTTTGGTCCGAAATCGACGAGAGGATATAAAGCCGGATTTAGGAAAAGTAAAAATTCTAATTTTAATCTTTCCTAACGTGATTATGTTAAAAGGTTAGATAGTGGACCATCTCTGCAGGAGATAGAACACGCATACGTTTGAAAATAAAATTCCTAACCTAACTTAAAATAGTTATACTATAAATATAAATGTAGCTCGAAAAATATAAAAAATCAATGATATGGCTCATGTTGAAAGTACGTGGATTTTATATTACAAACTGTTTTCTCTTGATTGTTTAGTGATACGAACATGATTACTGGCATTTGATGGGGAGAGAGGGGTAAAAAGAATAATAATATTTGCATTGCTGTCACTCAGGTAGTACATCCGTAACCCAAGAAAACTGAGCTTTTAATATACTATTAAACTGATATCAAGTAGGTAAGGCGGTTTAATCTATCCATATCAGCAAACCCGACAACAGCACCCTTGATGCAATGAAAAAATTAACTATATCCATGATTTGATATTGAAAAAATCCAGAGGTATTGCTCTATACAGTTTCGGATGCAATTACAGTGAAGCATCAGAAGTCAGATACCTTAGTAGGGTGGACAGCTGACATTGCGACGAGCAGTTCCTGTATTTCATGTACCTTTCATAAATGGACACCCTCCTGTTACATTAACACTGGCCACTAAATTTTTTACCACAATTAAGGAAAAACCTTGATGAATGGATAGCAAAAGAAATAGCGATTATTTTCTTCTATCAAAATTAACATGAATATCTAGGAACAGAATAAAAGAAATTTGCTTTGTTTATTTCTCTTAAGTGATAAATTATTATTTTCTAACAAGTAGTGTCTAAGAAATTTTTGATAAAAAATTTTTTTGTCCCCTGTATACCTCATTAAGTTGGAGATTTGATCATTTTCGAATAAAGTGTCTGACTTGAGAGATTTCACTGTGCATTGCAGAATAAAATAACTGAAAAAAGTATCTTTGGTAAATGCATTTGGAAATATTTTAAAAAAGATATTTCATCCCATCCCGTACACAGATATGAAGAGCGTGCAATACTGAGGCTACTTTTCATTTCTATAGTATGATAGAAACTGAATTCAGAAAAAATTCTTTTGCAGGAATTATTTCATATTGCAAGCAATTGATTTTACATAATGCTATTGATAGTAGCTGTTTGCCATACTCAACTAGTTTATATATTATAAGCATAAACTGAATAATCCCCCTTTCAACTAATTATAGAGTAACGTCTATATTTCGGAGAATTTGCGCATCAGAAGAAATTTGACTAAAATGCGCAAAAAAAATATTCATAGAGAAATTATCATGAATAAATGCATTATTTCTTTTCCCATATACAAAAAAAGTTGTTGGAAGGCATGCTTTCTCTTGAAATCAGACGAAACCCGCAAGTGCTGGTCAATTGATCAACTACCTCAAAGTCTCGGATTCCCCACAAACTATCTTTTTCTCTTAAACTGACATCGAAAGCAGCATTCGAGGCAGCTGAAAAATAATAATTATTTTACATGTAAAATCAATGTAATTTAAAATCTAGTTGAAAGCAACTTCAGCTTCAAGTCAAAGGAAAGCATGAATTATCATCTATAGGTAAAGGAATTGCTTCAAATTTTTTTGAAGGAGTTGCACTTATCCTGGAATACCAAAAAAATATATATATAGTGTTTATTAGAAATATTGCAGATTGTACTAATAACAAACAAAAAAGACTTGTCAAATATTTAGCAGTACTCATAAATGCAATTTAAATCGGCATTACAAAACAAATTTAACAGCATTTCAAAAACCTAAAAAAACCAGGTTAGAGTAACTTTATGACTCGTACAGCTGATATTCCATTAACTGACACCATTAGTTACACCGAAAACTATCAGTTAATTGATATATCAATGTACATCAGCAAACGGAGTTTGGTAGAGTACTAATATATAAAATAATGAAATATATCATAAAGTAGACCATCCATTTATAGAATATCAACAATATATGAATAAAGCATCACAGAATAAGTGCATACCTGTATGCTGCCCATTTAGTTTAAACGGGCCATATAGAATAAATTTTCCATTTTTTTTCAAGCAATATTGCGCTCCAGCAATCTAAATTGATATAAAGCATTTTAAAAAAATTTCTCCTATTAAATATCAATTTGTAATTTCTAAAAATATTTGCAATACTAGGCAATGTTGAACTTCTGCTTGCATACAGTATCGAGATAGATATTTTCATCATCCTCAAAAGCAATAGCTATTATCATCATTTTATTGTTCGTGCATTGATACTCAAATTTCAAATGATTATAATGTGAACTGAATTGTTAGTTACTCTAATTAATATCATCTTAGAAATATTTTTTTCCACATTGAGAAAGAGGCAGAATAGATTTGCCATCTTAAATATAATATTCCGAATTTTTTAAAAAGGGGTAAAAAACGATTTTTTTCCTTTTTCATTTTGAAACAAGTACTGCAAAGCATAGAGAAATTTTTTCAATTTTTATCAACTCATAAATGAAAGAGCCAATTAAGCCCTATATTTTAGGCTTATTTCGAATTATTTTTAAAATATGACCACTCACCATTCCTTCCATCACAGCAATTGGGGCAATATGTATGGTATTACAATTATAGACAACATCGAAAGAACACTCAGCTACTGGCCAACTAGAGGGAACTTGAGAAGCATCAAGAAATAACCAAGGCTTCACATTTTTCATCCCCTTCGTCCATGCAGCCTCATTAATTCATCAAAATTTTTGTACATTTACTTAAAAGACTATAACTAGTTTAAAGAAATGTATTGAAATATATATATACATATATATATGTGGTTGGTGTAATACCAGACCAATAAAAACTGGCAGTTTCATATTCAAAAGTACATTGAAAGATAATTATAGTGTCTTTTCGAAAAATACAATGGATTATGATCTATACAAAAAAGATACTGACTGCTCCTTAAAGATCAATTTGCCCAACAAAAAAATTTTACCACACAATTAAGCAATTGCCATAAAGAGAATGTTTGAAATGTTCAATACAAATAAAATGTCTGTAATTTTGCAACTATAATGTTGTCTGCAACTTTTCGGGATAAGTAACAGCTTTTGACCCCAAAAAGTATTCCAACTTGAAAACAGGTAATGCTTCAAATTCACCAACTGCCAATACTTTAAGAATGATTTTTCTAATTTGACTTCATATCCACAAAATTTGTTGATTTTATTATTGAGACTAAGCAAATTGATGGGAATATGTATTTTCAAAAGTAATTAAATTTGATCTTTTGGAAAAATGTAGCTTTGATTTGTTCAGTCCTATCATGAGATAGTTTCGACACACGCGATAAATGACTGAAAAATTGGAAAGAAATAGTGCGGATTCGATATAGTCTCTTATTGATAATATTTAAACATGAATTATCATAAAAACTGCCACAAAAATTTTTAGCAACTTTATTGTACATGAGAAATAATTTCAACAACAATTTTTAGTCAAATCTTAACCAAAAGGCTTTAAAATATGAAATGAAAAATGTGGTTATTTTTTTCATCTCACCACACTTTTTGCATACATTTCATCACAATCTGATGGTTGCCACGTAAGTTGCGGTATGTGAGAGGGCATATATGCTGTATGTTGGCCAGTACCTGAAAAAACAAACTGGCTTGATTACAGAGTTTCAAATTTACATTCATATATCCATGATCGTATTCGGAATCACAAAAAGGGCATGATCTTATGAATGTTCATGGACAAACAAAAAAAAGAAGTCAATGAATCTTCATACAGCGCCCAAGTGATATTACCAATTTGCAAATAGTGATAAGCATTTGATATTGCATTATATTTCTTTTATTTTGCATATAACTTTGCTTTCAAAACTGTTGCTGTTTTTGTACAATATGAACTTGAAAGGCGCAGCAACAAATGTGAAATTATGCAAATTTTATATAAAACGGGTACCTTATCCAGAAAAAAATAGCATGTACTAAATAATTCAATCTGATAAAAAAGTGCATAAGCTTCAAATTAGAATTATTATCTACTTTATATATTGAGGCAAAAATTAAATGCTAATTGTTATAAATAAAAACTAAAACATGCAATCTAAGCCACCTAAAATATAATTTTTATATTTCGATTCGTGCTGCCTTCACAAGCCAATATTACATTGATTCCTCATATTAATAAGGCGAACATTGTCGATAACTATCAGTGTTCGCCTTTTTCGTGGTATTTTCGACTAGCAGGAGTAATATATGGTGCAGTAGTTTACTCCATCCTTACCGATTTTCGAACCCTTTTGAAATTTATTATTTTTTAACATGAAAATCGTGAGTTTTTTGCTTTTTACTTGTCGAATTACTATCTTCAAACACTATACCCAAGTCATTCCAAGAATTTATTGTATTGAAACACTAGCTTTAAACTTAAATATTATTCACGCATACAATGATGCTATAACTACTGCACTGCTTACCTGATCCAATTTCGAGCACATCAATTGAAGAGGATGTCTCCCTTTGATCGTCAACTAAATATTTACGCAACATCTGCGACAATCGCACTATGTTGACATCGTAAATCCAGTATAGATAGCCAGGAGCAGTCTAATTTTACCTGTAGAATAGGTTCCTGATTTCTCAAATTGTGCGGAGCATTCTGGCGTTCTTCCATTTTGAAGTATGGCCAAAAAAGTTTAGTGAATATATTTACGCCTTTGCAATCTAGTGAAGCGACTCTAGTTAATAGTGAGAGGAAAATGCCGATAGCAAGAGTATGATGCACTGAAGGCATCAATGTGGAAATAAAAAATTGTGAAATTTTACATATTGATAACTGAGATGAGATTCGAATTCATTCATGTTGATGAATTTAAAAATTGCAGTTTTTAAGGCAAGTCACTGTTATGCTAACCCAGAAAATCATTGTGCTTTTATTAGAACTCATGATCTGAGATAACTCAAGCTAAGATTCGGATTATCTTAATTTTATACTATGTACAGCAGGCTTCATCTTGCACTGCTATTTGCTGCTAGTGTATTTGCGTCGAGTTGTGCTTTTATAGCCAGTGTTATATCTGTGAAATCGCCGCATGGAAGTAAATTTCATGCAACATCAATTAAGGAAAAGAGCACTTCTCAGTGCTTTCAAGTGGAAGTTGATCCATCGGGCGATGATTCATGGAAGCTTTCCAAAGTAATCGACGTGTTAGAGGCTGGTGGTTTAGGAATCCTTCCGACTGACACCTGCTATGTATTCTGCTGTGATATTCATAGTCGACGAGGCGTTGATAGAATTTTCCAACTCAAGCAATATGTCGGAAAGCGAAAGCCTCTATCTCTGCTTTGCAAAGATATTTCAACCGTAAGTAAGCATTCAGATGGCATTGATAAAGATCTTTTCAAGACAATGAAGAAAGCATTTCCTGGTCCGTACACGTTTATTCTACCAGCGACACATCAGGTAAAAAATAAAAATTAGTAAGCACTTTTGTGCAGTTACTTTTTAATGACTATTTTATCATTACTTTATTTCGATAGGTTCCCCGTGTTTTACTCGACCATAAAAAGCATAAGAAAACCTGGAAAAGGAGAGAAATTGGAGTAAGGTTTGCATAGATATGGTAATTTCAATTTTCTTAAAAAGTAACTGTAATAATGTTATTTGTTTTTAGGATTCCTGACAATCAAGTTTTGCGTGCAGTATTGGATAAACTTTCATGGTCAGTTTAAAATTGCGTTTTCGTAAATATTTTTCATTTACTTTGAAATGTTTTTTAGTGTTTAAATTATATGCACTATAGAGTCTGGTTTAGAAATAGACATCAGCGATTCTTAAAGCGCTTATTTATCGGATATAGTTCAATTTCATCAAATCATCATATATATATATATATATATATTTATTTCCTTACGTTTTTTGGCAGTCCTTTGATTTGCAGTAGTGTACCTATGTTGAATAACAAGGAAGTTGATGATGGTGATGATGAGTTGGTTGGTACTTTGTGGAGTAAAGTTGCTGAAGCTCGGCTAGCACGAGATCCTCAACTAATAGCAGATCAATGGAGTCATTCAGTCGATTTCATAGTTAATGCTGGCATCATAGAATCAAAAGGTGTTACTACTGTCATAAACTGTATGGTTCAGCCTCCTGAAGTAATTCGACAAGGAATGGGTGATATCTCTGTGCTAGACTAGACTAGTCTAAACTTGCAATGCATTTTCTAAAAAACATGGTCAAAAAATAAATGTACGTTTAACTGTTAGTATGTAATCAACAGTAGTTTGAAATATGAGTTTTCCAGTCGTGCATAGAATTGCATATCAGATTTTCTCTTAAGGGCGCGCTGCATACTAGTAAAAACCACTGCTTCTATCCATTTGATAGTTTATAATGCGAGTAGTTTACGGTAGGCAAGTTCTATAATATATGGACATATTTCATTCTTGAAGGCAATGCATGTTACTGTGAAAGAGAATGCTAGCCATTCATTTTATGTTTGTTTAGATACAAGTTCATACTGACACTGAAGAATTGGCCATATATTCATTATATAGTAACCTACCTTTATTAAAATACAGCAGTAGGAACTGTTCTTAGAATGATGTTCTGAAGTGATCTTAAAATGAAGATATATTTGGTGCGGTCCACAATTCAATAGTACTGCTCTATTTTCCCCTGGTGTACGCATTTCTATTCGTGAGATTCCTCTGTAAGATACAGTTTTTATTTTTTACCGTAAATAGAGTATCATACTTTTATACTGTTGTTACACGTGTCTACCTTGAAGTGAAGCAATTACTACTCTTCTGATTTTCATTAAATTAGGGCTATTTCTGTTGGGTGTACATTTCATCCTGATACTAATCTAACCTACTGGATGGTTGCAGGTATTGATTTTTCCCAGAAAGAGTTGTGACGTAATATTCAATAGGAAAACATGGCAGGTGCAAAATCTGAAGAATGATCATTCTTACTGATATACGTATTCTAGATACTACTTCACAGTATTAGGCATTCCATTATCATATTCAAAACTTTATATATTGTCATTGGCCTAAATTTTATCAATTCATAGCTAGGGAGGGCATATTTCTTGTCTGTTCAACCGACCATGCCTCGATCCATCTAATAGCATCTTTATACGATCTAAATCCATGCACTCCAGGATCATAATTGCACTAATGAATTCTTGCCATATTTTTAATTTCTAAGGTTTAAAATCAAACGTGATACGAGGCATATTATTGAATCTTGCTGGAGGACATTAGTTGAATTGACAATGAGAATTCATATCATATCAATGAATGGTTATTTAATCATCTACTGTTGGCAATGTACAAGACAGTGACAGCACATGTCCAAATCTTTGGAGTTATGGTAAATTCTACATTCTGCAAAAAGTAATCATACTGATACTTATGAAATTTTATTCAATTTGTGTGGACTTTTCAATGTTGGAATAGAATTCAATATTTCATTCGTTCTACATGAAAATTCAGATAATTATTGCTGATATTTTAGTCGTTGGTTAATTAATTTGTTCTCGTGAATAAATGGCGTTGTCAAATATGGAATCTGAGATAAAACTTGAAAAAACTTTATTTTCATGTACTAAATAAATAGACGACAAATCGCAAGGGTTCAGATAACACAAAATGTAAACTTTTCACAGAAAATTGAATACAATTTTTCTAAATCGTCCATATCTATTCTTATTAAGATTTTCCTTTCACAAACATCATTACGTTAAGAATGTTTTTCAAACAGATTTTGACATGTAACTTTCTGTAAGAATATAGTTTTCAGGAAAAAAACACAATTTATCAACATTGAGTATTAAAATGACTAAAACAACACGAAACTGGTTGAGGATAAATGCAGCACTGCTATTAGCTAATTATTTTTCCTTGCTTTTTGGTTGATTTTTTGAAAACATTTTAACCAGTGCCTGATAAGAGAAAAAAACCAAGTCAACAGCTCCATGAACATGAACTTTTTGAAAAATGCAAATATTCTTGATGCATCAACATTAACAATGGTACTTTTTCGTTAAAAATGAGTAGCATTACTCCAAAAAGATAAAATACATTTCTTTGCTTTTAATTCAAATTTGGAAGTGTCATAGGTGCAATATCATTAAAAACGATAACATCGTAGACATACCTTTATAATGAGAAATGACCAGTACCACTGTAACAAGCTCAGCAGGATATTAGCAATCATGAAAAACATTGTAAGTACTCTGGATAAAGTGTCAGAGCAATTAACATGTTAATTACAATTATAAAACTATTTCAAAAATACCACTGCATTGAAACTTGAACAAAATCCTTGAAATAAAATAATTTGATTGCTAAGGGATAATGTATCTAATTCAGGGGTCTATAGAATAAATGTATATGATATTCCTAAGATTCCTTTAACAAGCAATATCAAGTATTATAGTAAGAAAATAAATCTTAGTTACACTACAAGGTACTCATTTTTTCTCGTCAGAAACTATCCTAGTATTAAACAGGTGTGAGATATTTTAAAATACTTTAAAAAAAAATAAGAAAGTTTCGAAATTAAAAAATTTGTTACCACATTGCATCCAATTTTCAAAAATCGGAGCTTAAAAATCATGTATAGTAAAAATAGTTACTCGAAGTTTGACCCATTTTTTAAATAATAATAAAAGAAATATAATTTAATAAAAATTTGTATGCATATCAAGCTTCTGAAAAAACCTGCTATAAAACAAAATTATTCCAAAGTTAGCACTATAGACTATATAGTTCATTCGTTGTAATTAAATAAAATATCTTTACCTATTTTGACACCTCCCATCTTGAAGCGATAATAGAGCATCGGAAAAAAACCTACGAAATACAGTGATTCCTTAATCATCATTCCTAGCAACCATACAGAATAAAAAAATTAAACGTATAGCCATTTTAAAATATTTAGTTAAGGTAGAATTGACATCAATACAAACTAGAAATTTTCAATAAATGTAATTACTTGCTACATTCAAATAAAAGAGTTTAATGCATGAAGAATCTCCAAGTAAATGTTAGGTACATTTAAAAAAATCTATGCCTTTAGGGCCCGAGAAAAATTGGATATAAGAAAAGAAATAATTCTACTAACCTTACGCTGATAATAGGCCAGTATACACCTCTAACAAGCAGAAATAATGCCGCAAAAGTAACTCGAACAAACATGTTAAAGATTTCAAATTTCTTGGCCATCTAGTTCAAATATCAAATTTTTAATAATAAAATTCATGTACCATAATATGAACTGAATAAAAAAATGGAAATTCAAAAGGAATTGAGCCTCAATGGGATACATAATATTAGTGACTTACCTCTCTAAAATTCTTGAAAATGTCCACTATGCACAATGGTATTGCTGAAATCTGAAAAAATTGTAATATTAGTTTCAAAGAAGTTGCAGTATTGAACTTCTCAACATCTGTGGACCATTTAGAACTAAATATAAAGTCAATTGAATTTTATTTATTGTTTCTTCTTATCCGCTGTCTATAGAAAAATGAATGAACAACTGATGGCATTCATTCAATCCTTCCCATTTCTTTTGTAGCACAAATTGCCAACATCAATTATTCATCAAAAATAATTCTTTAATAATGATATGAAAAGAGGTACTTCTGTCCAGACAACTCTCCAAACATGAATTATTTTACTTATTTACTAATTGCGTAGAATAAGTAGATGTAATAAGATTATCAATCACGATTAAAAGAAATGAACTAATTGATTTGCAGAGCAGATTTCATGGGAAAAATGAACTTTTGTGAAAAATGAATGAAAAAAGTATGCTCTATTAGTACAGTACCTCAGTCATCCCTAAATAAAAGATGGCATAGTAATGTGAGTATTCCTCTGTCAATAGCGAATATGCAAGAATAATTGCCATAGAGTGATGAAATATCATCTCGATGCTTCGCAGCTTGGAGATGCATAAGGTAGTTATAAGATCATATGTCTGCAATGGAAAATTCAACTTCAATCAGTACAGTGCAAACAGGGCATTATGTACCCTATCAAATTTAAGTAGGTAAAATAATTTCACAAAAATGATACGTATCAGTGTTGAAAAAATAAATAGTCCATTTACATATTAACTAGCCTGAAATGCAAGGCTGACTCTTGTTACAATAACTGCGCCAGTCAATTTTGTATAAAGTCTATCTTGTACATCGGCAGCTTCAGTAAACCAGTAGTATGTTCCATTTATACCAATGAAACAGATACCAACGAAAGCACTTATTTGGTGTGCGAAAAGAGCTGGATTTGCCTTGAAAGGCCCAACTGAGGTGAATATTGCCTAAAATGAAATGACTCGATGAGATTGAACTTCCTTTACCATACATGAATCTCATGGTGATAACCTGCGTCAGCAGATGGCACGAAAGTAAGCCGACTAACCAGCAGAAAACTGGATTATTGAAGTCTAGCGCAAGGATATTCAAGTCTGCCATTTCAGAATCTAAATGGAATGAAATATGTTATTCTACAATAAATTATACTACTCATCGAATGACTGACTCTTAGACGCACGAGTAGAACGAAACATTTCTTTTTATTTTATGTCTATAATTGGCTTGTAACAAGAGCTTCAAAGATTATAATATAAATTCAAATAACGACTCCTCAGCAATCCGACATTCGTCCAGTAATAACACTTTATTAAAAAAATATATTTCGGAAATTAAATAATTAATCGTATTTTTGAATACAAAAATTCATAGCTTCTTGATTGGCTGAAACATAATGACATCACCGAACGAACGACGGATCATTAAGTGGTATAGTTCGATTATTAGATTTCGATAATTATCCAGCTTTCTCTGTTACTGGAGCAATATAAATAGAAAAATAAGAAGCTAGATAGAATTTGAAACTTTCTCATTTGCAATTCCAAAAATACTTAAGCTGTGACTGCAAGAATCATTTTTGTATAAACCTGCGTAGTACTGCCTTTTAAGCCTCTGTCTTTGGTTTAATTGTAAATCTATTGATATTTGGACCTTTTGTACTAGTTTATATTCTTTTCATTTGATTCTCACTGATATTGACTTTGAAAGAATCAGGGTATACTTTATACTACGTATTCTGTTCTAGAAAAGAAGTGATACTTTAGTCTTTCTCAGATAGCAGCAATGAGCTTGTTGACATTCAATGTTCAGATTTAAATTACTTCCTTAGTGTAATACAAATAGACACTTAAACATAAATCATACAGTATATATTACCGCATTGCTAGAAGTGAATCCTAATAATGCAAGACAGACAACTATTCAATCACATGATGGACCAATAGTAATTGCGCTGTGGCACTATTCCATTGGCTAAAGTGAGAATATGATGTCAGCAGTCAAAATTCTAAAACTGAGAACAGAAATGATGATGCAGCTAACATTACTATAGAATTAACCGTTAACCGGTTAATTCCTAACACTTAGTTAAGTTTGCAGAGTAAACTATGGACAGTTAAAAAACTTTATTTATCTTTTACTTTGCTCACTTAACTCAAAGTCTATTACAGAATAAAATACTAAATACTATATGATTTAAAATTAAGATGAGTATTCTTCTATCCTAAAATATGTTACACACAAATCGATGTCAGGCACACGCCAATCAAAGACAAAAAGTAGAATCAAAAATTAGCGGTAGGATAAGGGTTTATCCAATAAACAATGAACAAAAAGCAAATAGAATTAGTTTAGGAAAAAATAAATGGAAGCAAGAAGAGGTTGAACAAGAAAACATGTACTTTACTTTGTTTTTAGGTGTTTCTGGCACTCAGCGTCAGAAATAAATCTAATATCAACTAATGGCTAATTGTTTGGACTTAAGTAGATATAGTTGCACAGGTTTGAATCAAGCAACAGTTCTAAACTCTTCCAGTACTGGGACAAATGCATTGTTGTATGCTTCATAGTAAATACTCATGATTAGTACTACATTGATAGTAGTAACAGTAGTAGTCCAGATGCTCACATAAGTTGACTTAATTTGTGTAGTTTATTTTGAATTGTGTTGTTTCTGCTCAGTGGCAGGAACAACATAATAATATGTATTTCCTGTAATCTTATCGTTTTCTGCTATAATTTATCTTGGTGATTTAGAATTTTGTACTTGCTTTAGCTGTAATCTTGCCCTGCCAGCTTAACCTTGTTTTCACTAGCATGTTTTGATAACAAGTTCCTGACACTAATGCTGGACATACATAATTGACATTAACCAAACTAAAGTATACAATATGTCATACAATATATATTTTTGAATATGCAGTACAAATCTTCAGGAATTGTGAAGATAAATAAAACACATATTAGTTACATTCATGCAACTATAACAGATCAGGTCCTAACAGTTGAAAAGAATGAGTTTCAATGTCCAATCTTTGAGAATAAATAAGTAATTATAATCATAAGTTTAACACACTGAAAGTTCTTTTAGTTACTTTACTCACAATTGGCTAATCAACAATTGCACATTGAATTGTTTCTTATGCTATTCCACTTTGACTTAAAAAATCTATAAACTTCATTATGATGGTCTTACATTTGTGTCAAGCTACTTACTATGATACATAGAGTAATAGGCTTCAGCCACTGCTCCAACTTTGGCTGAAAGTTAACAGATATAAATTATTTTTTTTTGGTCCTATTGTCTTTTATTTAGTTGGTATGCATGAATTCAGTAGAGCAGTTTTCCTTTTCTCAAACTATCATTATGAAAAAGAGTAAGCCTGTCCCCAAATAGTATTAGCATTGTCCGCAACATGAGTTTTTCTGACAAATTTCTTCTTACAACCTCCACATTTTACCATTGAGGATATGTGTCAGAATATTATTGTAGGTAATACATTGTTTTTTAATGTTAACTCTAGCTGCTGCAAAAACAACATGGAAAGTAGCATATTCGAAACGTATTACTGTTAAGTCTAGTAATGGTGCTTAAACATTGTGTAATACTAAAAATCTACTCTTCAATAAATGAAACAAGCCATCCCCAAACAATGTTTGGTCTTGTGCCTGGCCTAATTATTCAACTAATTTTTTGTAATAGCCTCTCTACGTCAAGATATATGAATCATGAACTGAATAAAAAGACCAAGGTATAAAAGAAATAATTTTATAGACTTCATGTTAGAAACATGAAACACAACTAAGTACAAGAAACTGTGGTAGAAATATGTGTATTTATCATGCACTAATTGTGTTGATAGAAGTGAGCTAACTTCATCAACACAACAAACTATAAAACCCTACTAGAATCTGCGTAGCCAATTTACTTGGAACGTCATAAATAAACACTGGCTGCAGCTATAGAAACAGAATTAATCCCTAAGGGAATTAATTCCTAGCACTTCATTGTACATGGATTGCACTCTTTCATTTATGGCAAAGAAGGTAAATATAAATAATCTCATATCCAATAAGACTATTTTCATATATGCAATATAGCATTGCTTTAATATTCTATTGTGATTTTACTGTCAAAATTTCACCATTTTTTTAGAGTTTACCGTTCTTAGAGATTCTATAATAAAACCTTGAGAGATTACTAGTAAACATTTTGAAACAATTATAGTAAGTAAATCATTTTTCATTTGATGATAAGTCATGTTTAAGTTTTATATCTCTCTGACTACAAAAAACGCAAATTTTTGATGTCGCTAGCAATAATGATGTATACATGCTTATTAAAGAAATGCTTCAACAAAAAAAATGAAAGTCTCAAGCACATATTTTCCTAAAAAGCATAAATTGATTAAAATAATAATTCAAAATATGCATGCATTTCATATATCAAACTTGGCTGAATGCATTTTTCTCAAGTAAGGAATTCGTCGTTGACAATTGAAGGGCTCAAATTAATTTACAGAAAATGATGCTTAAATGGCTCAAATAAGCTAGCACTACAGACACATGTCGATACAGCATGTAGTAAGAGATGTCCTGGATGAGGTGTTACAACTGTCGACCTCCACTTGTTCTCCATCAGGGCAAACTATGCCTATAACAGTACCATCACTAGCAGTTACTGATTGAAAACCATGTAAATTGCAGTCATCGCACCTGCACGAATAAATACCATATAAGACATTGCATCTTTCAAGTTTCCATATAAATAATAGTAAGGTGGTAAACGATATCTTCAAATTTAGGCAAGATGAGTCCTATGCTGCGCCCCAACTTTGAATGCAAAATAATTATCGAACATTATGAATGGGTGCATTTCAAATTTTAGTACCAGTCTGCCAATAGAAATGAAAGTTCAATCTGTTACTTTTGACTGCTCTTGTTGGACAGCAGCTGCTATTTTTGTCATTGCATGTTTCTAAATTCTTCAAAATTTGAATAAATCTTCCTAGTCTCTTCACCACGTGAACGTAAATGCCATGCATTACTGACTCGATCATTTTGAAGTAATAACAAAATATAGAGTATACCTCCATAGTGGGTTATCACCAGGTGGAAATTCAACGCAGCTTATACTTTTGCACCACGGACACCACTCATCACTATGCAAACCAGTGGAAGTATACAAAATAACGAAACCGCCAACAAGTAATAGTACAGTACCTACTGCACCGATTACCTGTAACAACACATGAGATAACGAATTAACGGTGTTGACATCTAACGAGTAAATGCATTCGATTAATAATTAATTGATGAGTTCATGTCATAACAACGTTTTTTTTCTTGCTTATTAGTCAAGACATGCTTTAATACATAGCATGTAGCTTGATGAAAAATGAAATAAAGCGAAAGGCAAAAAATTTACAAACCTGCAGAAGTCGTTGCCACCAAGAGATCCCTACTCTATTTCCGTTCGAGGTTTTTGTAGGAAGAACTATTAATGGTAACGATACAAAGAATCCCATGACCAGTCCGCCGCAATGAGCAAAATTGTCCAGATACGGCATTAATCCCAGCAATATGTTAATTGCTATTTGAATAATGTAATGAATATTTAATCAATTTATGCATACATATGCTACCGACCTTAACTATCTTTTAATGAACTTTCGGAAATTTGCAACCAACTTTTACATATTGAAATCAAATTTTAATATACTTGCATTCAGAATGAATTTTTCATATCTGTAAGGTTCAAGAAATTTATATGCGTAAAGACACCAATGAGTAGAGGTCAAGAGCTATTGGCAATTGAAGTGATAAATGATGGAGAGTCTAAAATAGGGAGCAAAGTAAAGATCAGGAAATTTTTATGATACGATCTTAAAACCATGTTGAATTGCCTACATGAATTTGGATTCGAAATTTGTCTGTCTTGCAAAGGAACAGAAGATTCAATTGGTGTTCATATGAGAAAATAAAATCTTGGTTCAGGCGTTTTTTTTAACTCAATATTAGGAACAACAGCTTTCATTTCCATCTAAGCAATTAACATGAAATTTTTAGTTGCTTTTCACAAACTCTAATAATATTTTGTTGAAAATGAAATCAGTCATACTCCTATTCCAAATTGGGTAACTTGAATCGTAGAGTGCTGATTCAAATCAACTTGTCAATCTTGATTCAAATAATAAATCTTCCAATATACATCCATTAAGCGAACATCCATTTTTGTTATCAAAAATTTAAAAAAAACTCATTCAATTGATTCATAACCAGATGTACGAGTTAATTAATTAGAGGATAACCTGTAGTTAAAAAAAGGAGCACTAGAGTAGTGCATCGACTTCTTTTTACACGCCAATTTTGAAACATATCTGCCCACATTGTACCCACCAACCCGAAAATTGCACCACTTGCACCTACCATAACCTGTCATATAAATATTATGTTGGCAAAGTTCTTACAATTTGGTATAAAATTGCACAAGACAATTCAATAAATCCACGATAATGATAATTTTTTCTAAAATCTAAGCAATTTCGTAGTAATTCAGAATTTTTCAACTGTGCGTATTTTGAAGATGTGACTTTTTCAATGTTTCCTGGATATGAAATACTACCACCGATACTGAAAGTCACAAAAAAATCCAATCTTTAATAAATCCTTTCAATGCAGAATATTTCACAAAAATCTAGACTGCATCAATAAGCTAAGTTTCGAATATATATTTGTTTAATTCTTATTGTCACGTAGTACTTTAAGCGTAACAATGAATGTAACAATACTAAAATATACTGAAAGCATCACCTGATCCGGAAGAAATATCGCAGACACAATAGTTGCAAATACGCCACTTATTAAGAAAATAAATGCTACCTTAAGCCATCCAAAATCACATTCCAGCATTGATCCAATACTGATCATTGCTATTTGCAAACCAAAAATGAATGTCAAGTTGATAATCATAGAGAATAGGTCAGAAATTGTTTCATGAGAAACATTACTCACCCAACATGTTGAACAGGAAGTGAATGATTCCGGCATGTAAAAACGAAGCACTTAACAATCTCCAGCCTTCGCCATCATATACAATTTTATTAAACTCCTTCGCACCGCATTGAATCATTGTGCTCACACTCACGCCAGCACTGGGATTCTCTGACATAGGCTGCATACATAATTCAACATAAACTCTGTCTTCAAAAAACAAACTGATCATATTAACAATTGAAAAATTTTACTTTTTCCAAATGCAAATTACTGGCCTTTTAAAGCACTTAAGACACACTCAAACACATGGAATGGGCTTTGACAGCCAATATACCGGCTAAGTTAAAATTTATATTGCATGGAATAAATTTCAAAATATTTTCGTTCTCATACATGCGACTGCATTCAGAGGTTCTTGCAAGACTTTCTCAATGCCTCGAAGGTATTAATAAATTCGTAAAACTTAATTAAAATTAGATGATATCAATTGAATTCATAGCATGTAATAAAATATTTTAAGAAAAAACTAATGGAGATACATTAATCTGTTTATGCAAAGTAGAGTTATATGAAAAACCACAAAATCACTATGACTTAAATGTTAAATTTTAACTGTGTTACCTCAATTTTCCAGCCATTAACTCCAAACATCCATAGCAAGAAGAAAAAACATACAACGACAATCAAAGGACTGAATATTGTTCTATGTTTCTGCACAACCGCAAAATATTCATCTGAAAATAAATATATGTAAATTGAAAAATTATATAAGCTTACATTGGTTCGCTGTAAATTTGTGGCTCAGGATTTGTTCAACAAATGCCTAACGGATTCCATTTTATGAACTAGAAGTCTTATATCTTCAAGGAAGCCATTAAAAATTATATTTTTGTTTGGAAATGACCTATAGCATCATCTAGCCATTATACTTGTGCTATGTCTAACTTAGTAATAAAGGAAAATTTTCGTAAGAAATGCTCCAAATATATAATCAATCTTGTTCACAATATTTTAAAAACTTACTAAAATCAAAGTACGAGCGAATTTTTTTTTGAAATTATTGGCACGAATTTCTCATTATAGCAAACAATTCTTTAAATTTTTATGAATAGAATTAAGCTGAATGTAGAAACAATTGGTATCAAGTGATTTGACTCATATCAACTCAAATATTTTAGCAAGAAGTATGTTGTACCAAATTTTTTAAGATTTAAATGAATTCAACAATGATTAAGTATGAAAGAACACTCTTCCGAGTAAGACTAAGCATATCATTGCAAATGAAATATACCAAAAATGAAATGAATTATCAACCTCATTGACAATATGAGATTATGAATTAATTTCAATGATACCTGAAGCATGATATTGCGGAGCATACTCATCGCTTCCTATGTCAAAAGTAACCTGTGAAAAGAGTTGTAATATTTGTAGTTACTAACAGAGAGTGCAGATAGCAAGTTCGAATTCACTTGAATTGAACGAATCAAATTTGTCGTAATTCGTAAAAATTACTATTTCTATTTCCACCCTCCTAAGATCTTTTAGAATCATATTATAAGCCATTTCTCGTCGAAATGTTCAATAAATCAGTACAGCATTTAGTTGAATATTCACAATCTCCCAAAGTGAACAAATAAAAATATACACCCTAACGCTTACCGGAGCTTGAACAGAACTACTCATCGGTGCTTTCTTTTTATTTCTCTTGAACTTTGATTTTGGAGTTTCGTTTTTTATTTCGTCATCAAAAGCCCAAGGCTGAACCATAGTTCTGATGATGCGGAAGCGCTAAATAACAAAATCGGATGGAAGCGAAGATGGTCACGAGGAAGGATGAAATTGCCGTCTTCTCACTTTAGAGGTTTCAAGTACTTTTGTCCTTACGAATATTCCAGCATTGTCATTAATTTGATTACTGAGCATTTTCTGCTTAGAAACTACTTTCGCAGCAAATCGATTACCGCTCAGTCTCAAAATACAGATTTTTAAACGGGTACAATAATTAAATCTGAGTTGTTGAACTGTAAACATTACCTATTTTAAGTCCTCAAGGCATAGAAAGAGAAAGATCTTCCAAAAAGATTTACGGTCTGCATGGAGCAGGTAGGTGAATGACCTGAATGATACTGGTCTTGATCGTTTTGTTCACAATAAATCCAAATGATATACAAATTCATAAAGCATTAAATTACACACAAGAACAGGCAAAACAAAGTATCAAAACTCAAAAATAGACCAAGGCAACGAAATGAAAGTACTTTGTCCAGTAATTTAAAATATCATGTTTTTTGCAACAAAATATTGATATGCATCTTGCTAGGATTGCTGCGGCTGAAATTGACTAGATTCGGTTGTACGAGAAATATTGCAGGTTTAAAATTTGACCGGAATTCACTTCCAATCATGCAAGTTGTACCTTGTAGGTTTTTGTATAATAATCAAGTGTCATTAATATCCGTGTCTTTCCTGTTGGTACCTTGTGTATACTTTGCGTTTCTGTGTCTTA
This sequence comes from Vaucheria bursata, assembly GCA_032358265.1. Taxonomy (NCBI): domain Eukaryota; class Xanthophyceae; order Vaucheriales; family Vaucheriaceae; genus Vaucheria; species Vaucheria bursata. The sequence continues at coordinate 9,633 of JAULBW010000446.1, read as the reverse complement.
TTCATTGTACGACAAGTCATAACACATCTCAAGTACCCAAAAAACTTTCTTGTGGAGATTTATTCTTAACTCATTGTCAACTTTGCCTTTGCCAAAAGTATTTGAATGAATAATATCAACTTTGATGAGGTGAATATACTATAGAGAAAAGTACCTACAAACTTTTGCCATAGAAAAATGCTTTTTTGATAAATTTCAACAGTTGAATATCCAATTAAACTAAACTATTGAAAAACTTGTGCCAATAAAATAAGAAAATAATGTCAGCATTTTACATTGAATTGAAGTTACAACAGGTAATAAGAAGGGATTTTGTACAACTTTGCAGCTAATATTGATCACATTCAGTATGTTGTAATCACAAGTTCCAGGTTGACAAAATATTTATCTTCCAACATGCACTGAAATATTTTTGAGCTCCTACTTTTGGTAGAGCTGCTCATGATGATAACCTTCTGACAGCAATTTGCACAAAAATTTTTTAAGTGTATGTAGTTAAAATTAAAAACTCTAATGTCTCATTTTTAATTTGCATATGCTAGCTGGTTTGTATTTACAATCATGCATTATTTATCTTTTAAACATTTCAATAAATTTACATGTACTTTTGAAGGTCTTGGTACACTTTAAAAAGTAACTTCAGAGCAAAACCAGATCAAATGTTGAAATACTTTCAAATTGAGAAATTTATGTCAATAATGCACATTTTCTATTTATCTGTAAAACATTTTACTGCATTTGAATTAAAAGCTGCAAATATCCAGTTTTTTTAATCCAAAAATATCACAAATTTTCTGCTTTGTTTTATCCACTGGTGACTAATTGCTATTGTATTTTATTTCACTTTAGCTCATAATATGACTGGTAATCTGTTGTGGCAAGAAAAATTAGAGATTTCTAACTAATAGCAATTAAAATAGTGAAATTTGATTAATCAATCATTGGGATCAGAGTACTGGCTGAGTTTCTATAAACTTTTTCTGAATTATTTTGCTCTTACTAGCAAGATACTTTTGTTAGCTTCTTCACTCTTTAAATTACCCATGGCAGTACCCGAGAAAACTCTGCACTTCATTTTCTTATTGAACAGGAATTATTCTGTTTAGAATTCATTCAATATTGTAATCCATGAATCTTTGTCCATTTGAATGCTTATTTAACAGACATGCCCTTTTCTGTATATATTCAACGGAATTCAGACTTTTATAGTAGTAAATCTTCAACTTTTTGTACATGTTTAGGGTATTCTGGCAAATGTTGCTTGTGAAAAACATCAAAGCCATGTGTATAAACCTTCTGCAAGCATGATGCTTAAAAATTTCCAGTCAAAAGAGTACCATAATTCTTAGTTTTTAAGAATCAAATGCTCTTATTTTAGCAAATTCAAAACAGTTGTCAGGACATTTGCCGGTCCTGCTATCTCTTTAAATTCCTATGGCATAACTGCTCGACTATGTTCGTAAGTATTCATCTATGTTCGCCTATATTTTGCCCACACATTTTCTATGATTTTCGCCCTTTCTACCTATTTGCGCCTTTTATCCTGTTTGCGCCTTTAATGCCAAACCCTTTATGTCAACACCTTTGTCACAATCCTTTATGGACTCATTTGCTATTTACCTCTACAATTTGCCACGTGTCATATTTCTTATGGTTCTGTGAAAACTTCTTTACTCATTTTCCACCTACGCATGTTCTGTCATAATACCACTTCAACTATTTGGATATTTTTCCAGGATAGTCATCAATCTTGTAATCCCGCTTTCTTCGGCTTCATTATCAATTACTCCGCTTTACTCCACTTTATTTCCGCCAAAGATAATTTCTCAGAACTGCTTAAATTATTCTAGAATTGTCACAAACTTACCTATGAAAATCAACATGTTTATTTATGGAGTTAAAGATGCAGCAAGATTCACCGGAGAGACAGTTTCAAGGGCACTTCAAGAAGGTATACTGCAGTAGCTAGCGGGGACATGTTTATTTGTTCAGTCTTGTGTTTATGTTCACTCTTCTCAAGTTTAATAAATTTTTTTTATATTTTATTAAATCTTTTTATCTGCTGTCTGCCCTTTGCCAGACATTGGTCCTCACCCCCTTTCTTAGGTATACATATTTATATTATATCACTATACCGTCTCTCTTCTATCTTAACAACAGTCCTTTTATTTTTATCTAAGTTTTGCTCTGTTTTTTTTCATTATATACATTTGATGAGATTTATTTGTCTCCTTACCTTGTTCTAGCTTACTATATTTTAATCTTGAATTTCTCTTGGTTTTCATCAATTGTTTCTTATTGCAAGGGGAAATCAATCTTCTGCTATTACCCAGAAAGATAGCATCAAATAATTTTAATATGAATGCTTGACAATATCTAAACTACAAGATTTTAGAATAATGTAGTTTTAAAAATAGGTTAAAGCAATATAACTAACAAGTTTGATAGTAAAGATAACAGTAATTGTTGCTATTCATGTCATTCAATTAGCTGACAGGAAAAACTCTATCTTAGAATCTTACTCTGTACTATTCAAGGTGCTCAATCTTAAAAAGATATCAGAATGCATCATGGAACACTCTATTCTGCATTTTACAATGTATGCACTCAATATTGTCTGCCAATGGGTGACCATGAACAGCATATCTACCAAGTTGAAATATCTTAAACTGCATTTCCTCATCAAATTTGGCAAGCATTAGTATGTTATATCTTCATCACCCCACTAAACTAGAGGTAATGTGAAAAAAAGTTAAATATTCCATGTGTAAAGACTTCTCACAAATTACATGGCATGATGCAAATAACTCTACTTTGGCCACCACTTTTAAAACTAAAAATGTAACTTTAGGGACATCTATGACTAACTAGAAGAATTTGGAATTAGTTCAAAGTATTTTTTCATATGATAGTTCCATTGGTATTGTAAAAGAATAATATACTGTTAGGATTGCTGCATCCAATAAAGACTTAAATTGGTTAAATATGTTTATTTTGAATGTGGTGTAATAGTTCAACTTCAACTGTAGTTTATTTATGATGAGTCATTGTTGAGCTTGAACTATAAACTAGATTGATTTGAAAATTCACTTGTTATAATGCAAGTAGCCTTAGCAGTGTTGTAAATCAGCCATATAAATATACTGCATATTATAGTTCCTGTTTTGCACTGTCTTTGTCCAATGTTTGTTTCATCTTGTCAACAATTAGATCTTGATATTGAATCTGTTGAGTCACTTGCTAGGACTAACATATACCCCAATTGATACAAGAGAAATGACCATATATAATGTTTATGTAAAATTTGCTACAGATAAGCCAAACTACCCTATGCTAATGTTAGGACTTACTATATTAGAATTTACATGTTTACCCAACAGTCAAGGACAGCAAGTAATCCCCAAAAATACATGCAATCAATAATACATTAATTCTTATTTATGTGTTGCCAAGAACGAATCTTATTCATACAATACTACTAAATAACATGCTTACGAGAATGCACTTTAAAAGAATGCACATATAAGATAAATTAAGTCCATAGAATCACAGCTCCATAACAGGTCACAGCAAAACAGATCAAATCCTGACAGGTGTTTTTTTTTGCTTGAATATCAATGCCAATGTTGAACTTACAATATCCTGGCAATACATTGGCACATTGTTTTGAAAAAACAGGAGCAAATTCATAATACTGGACTGGTACAAGCCCCAAAACTTCTTCTGGCTGATCAGCTGTAAATGAAGTACCAATTTCTTTAAGTACAGTTTCAGCTGGATTATTAACTGGTAGCAACTTGCTCTCTACACCACATATGATAGTTGATTCCATTGGTTCAGAATGTGTGGCAACTCTTTGATTCTTCTTTTTCTTATTTAACAGGAATTTTGACAGAAAGAGTATTCCAGTTGATACATGGATTATATTTCCCAAGCCAGTCCATATCTGAATTGATAGAAGAGATAACTGACTGTAGAATATAGAATGTATGAGTAAACGTAGCCTACTTGTTTTTTAATTCCAATGTTACAAAGAGATGGATTGTATCAGACAATAGAGGTTTTCTTTCAATATTTTCAAATATAACAGGTTCATACAAAGACTGAGATGAAGTCTTAAGAGACTGAAGGAACTGTGAATACACTAGTGAGTGATCTGCACCTGAGTTGACTAAAGCATTTACTGATGTGACTCCTTGACCTTCAATGATAAGTTCTGCACAAAAATATGGATGCTGTTTACCAATTTGAGATATTACACCAATCAAGTTTTGATCTGTAGGTGTTTTATGTTACTTAGGACAGGAAGCAATAATTTGTCCGCCCCCACCACAATAGAAACGCAAATTATCATCAATTCTTTTTTGTCATTCCTAAGAGTTTAATGAACAATGATGTTGTGTAGCCCCTATGATTATTTCATCTACCCCATTATTAATGACAGGTGCAGGTCTTATGAAGGTACAAGATGTGTTAGAGAACTCCTGATGAAACTTCAAGTGTCTGTTGTCAATGCAAGAGACTAGTCTGAAAAGTTCAGCTAGAGATGTGGGTAGTTTATAGCTACAATGGGACTGCCTTATTTCTTTATGTAGGCCTTTGTCAAACATGTCTATCAGTTGGGCAGTGTTGGGTCAGATTAATTCTAAACTCAAGTGCTAAAAATCCGCAATATACAATACTATAGAATGTTAACCTTGGTTGTTTTAACTCCTTAATCTAGTGAATACTACCAAGAATGAAACAGAAATTACAGCAAGAGTGCAAATAGTGGTATATTAAGGAAGTACCATTATGTGTTGCCAAGACTAAATCTCAGAAAAACATTCAGCAAAAGCTATCCAAATAAAAACAGTTATCAGAAAGCAATCTTTAAATAGAAAACAGGGTGTACTAATCAATTCCTAATATTTATCAAGTTCTAATAGCTCTTTTGCTGCTTGTCAAGGTCTATTATCATTGCCAAAAGTTATCTTAAAGTTATCAATAACTTGTTCATAGTTAAAATGAATAGCATGATCTGCATGAAAATGTAAAATAGCCCAGCTGAATGCCTTACCCTTCATGTAATTGACTGCAAATATTATCTTAAAGCAGTCAATAGGAAAGTGAGAAGTTTGAAGCTCAAAGTATATTTCTAGTTGGTGTTAGAAAAATACAAACGCAATAAATAACATAAAAACAGAAATAGTATTTGATATTAACCTACATGTATTACTGAAAGTGAGGTAACTTTTGCAACACACAAAATATAGCAGCATGAAGAACAGGGTTTAGTTCTCTGAAGTATCTTGAAGCTGAAACTAAAATCAAACTGAAACCAAGCTTAAAACAAACTGAAACCAAGCTGAAACCAAACTGAAATCAAAATCAAGGGACAAATTATACCGCACCTACAGAATAGAATTAACTCCCTTAGGTGTTAATTCCTAGTAATTGGTCATGAGAGCTCTCAGTTTGGTCCATATTGTTGAAGCACTGTGTCAGTATCAACTCTAGGTTCTGTGACCAGCATTTTTTGGTATGACACATTGATAATTAGGGATCTTTTGAGCATCTCTCAGTTTTTGTTAAGCACTATTTTCCTCTTGGTAGAGATATAAAATAGCTTCATTTGATTATCATAACTGCTGATGTAAACTATGGAAGTGCTTATGGGAAAAGTAATATGCCATGACTTAAGACTCTAAACAAAGAACTCAATCAATAGTTAGTTTCAGATTACTTTTTCTGTTTAGTGTAAGACGCTAAATCAGAGTTGTCTCTATTCACCTCTCTCTAACAATCCTTTTGGACTTTCATAGCTAAGGCATAGAGGCCTGTTGCTGCTACAGTTAAAGGTAAAATAGCCTGAGATCTCCAAATTACTTGGGACTTTAGTGAACCTTTCCTACTTATAAAATGTTTTTGAAAAACAAAAAAAGACAAGTCTAAAGACCCAAGCAAGGTCACAAGGAGAAAGTGAAAAGAGACAAAAAAGCAAGATGCCAAGCAGATGAGCATCAGATTCTGCTTAATTATACATAAATACAATAACACTTAAACAAGAAAGAAAACAAATGTGTCAATAAGTAGTATTATACTTTCTGCATGTATTTACAAGACTGAACCTTGTCAACACATTTTACAATCAACATTCAAAATCGATTACCAATATAAGCCAAATAAAATTGAACAAGAATGTAATCAAAACTTGAATAGTAGACAGCAATTACTTTAGGTCCTGACAATGAGAAACAAAGAGTGAAGCAAGGAACTTGTTGTTAGGAATTAACTTGTTAGCAGTTCAATACAAGTTATAGCTGTGGAATTCTGTTTTATAGCAAGTTATTGTTCTGTGTATCGGAATTCTAAGTTTATGTTGAGTCATTGCTGGACTTTGGTGACGGGCTAAGTTTAGGATTTGTGTATTGCCATGAAGTATGTTCACTTCCAGCAACACAATTTACGTTTGTGTAAATATACTCTTTGCCCCAGTTTTGAGTCTTGTTTGAAACACATTTGTAATACTTGTGTGAGACAGAAATGAAGACCACAAAAGATTACAGAACCAAATAGAAAAATGTGCTAAAACTTAGGAATGAGAGCAGGAAAACAAAAAACTGAAAAGTGCTGAACTACCAGCAATGCATTCTTTCAGCAAACTGTTATAAGTGCACAAACAAAACAAGCAAGACACAAAATTACAACAGCAAGAGAGTATATTTTAGGCAAGCACAAATGTGCTGCTGGAAATCAATATTCTTCATAACAGCACACAAATCCTAATGGTAACCTGTCACTTTAGCCCATCCTATCCAGAACATTGATTAGTCTAAGACCTTTGTAGAATTCTACAACTATGGAATGATATTACCCCCTTAAGGAGTTAATTTCTAACAATTTGCATGATTGCAACATATCAAATGAAGAAATGCATACCCATGGATGAATTAAATTTTCAATTATAGATAACTGCTTTATAATATAAATTAGGACATTAAATAATTTCAAAGTGATGAATGCAATGGTTCAAAATAATTCAAATTACATTTGCATATTTATTGAATTCTGTACTATAGGAAAGACTACTGGAGTAGCATAGTGATTAAAAGGGTTGATGTTCATTAGAATTTCTTGCAATGCAACTGTTGTTTCATTGTCTTTTTTGCAACTTGACACATTGCACAACTAGAAGTTGTTTGCTAAGATTGCAAGTAAGCACATGTTGTGACGTACAACAAAACAGGCAAAAAATGTAAGAGGGTAACAACTCAATTGTACATTATATCTTGACCTGTGTTGTGAGAAGTGATTATATTTCTCCAACACAACATTAGCAATTCAAGAACTATTATGTGACTAGACAATTTTGAGAATGTGACTAGCATAAAATAAAGAATGTTCTCAAAAGGAATATCTGCAGCTACAAGTAAAAAAGGAATTAGTTCATGATGCAAATTAATTCCTGACAGCACAACAAACTGTCAACTTTTGTTGTGATTGCAAAAGATACTCAACTTTTAAACTTGTATTAGTTAATTTTTTTGACTATTTACAATGAAAATTGAAGTTGAATAATGATGTCAGAAGCAAATATTTGGTATTCATAAAAAGAATTTAAATGAATTCAGTCTAAATTGCTGCTTCTAAATTATTCAACTAAATATTGTCTTTGCTGATTATTTTTTGTTATCATGGGCATTATGTGATATGCTTCAGAACTCACAATCCTCCATTATACTGCATGTAAGTAAGCATGTAATATATATCAAGCTATTATGCTGGGTGGTCAGAAAAGTACACAAGCAGAGCCAGACATTGTGCTGGAGGTCTAAGATAGTACTCGGCCTGAGTAAGACAGAATGCCAAGCAGGTATGTAGTTAAGACAGGCATGGTATTGTATTAAATGGTCAATATATTACAAGTAGATGTTTTGCTGGATAGCAACATTGGAAGCTAAAGTTGTACTGGATAGCAGTATAGCGAATAGCATGCAAAAGCATCATTGTATGATCTTTCAGTAAAACTGTACTGCCAACTGAGTAGAGCAGTTGAGCCATAATTTTGCTAGGTATATATCAAGCAATTTAAATGCAATACATGTCGATTATATAGTTAACCAATGGTACATGAAACTAGATCATTGCTAAATCAGATAACTGTTGAAAAATTTACCAGCAAGCCAAAGGCAATTTCTAGAAAGTATTCTGAACATGAGCGAGAGGCAGCCCACAAGTAGCATCATTTACACTTATTTCAATCTAGCTAACTTGCTCTAAATACGGGAATGAGCATGGATGGATCTTGTAAACTGGATACAAATATGTAGTGGAATTATGTGCTATCACTCCCATGTTGAATTTGTTCTTTGTACCTTAAACCCTATCCCTGTCCCCTCGAGGGTAATCATGCAAAATAATTGAAAACTAACGGAAATAAATTATTAGAAATTTTATTGAGCTAACTCAGTTTCCGAATTTACATTTTCGCGTAGATTATAATTAGATCCTTTGTATGCGCGCAACTTACGCTCATTCTAGAGCGATTTAATTGCACTAGGATTGCACTTTTTTACATCAAAACAAAAATCAATAGCAGAGTTGGTCTCCACCGAATTTGACGTTAATTGGTAATTTTTCATGAGAATGCGGCACAAAGCTGCATGGCAATCATTTGAGAATTAATTGCGCCGAGAATTAGAAAAGACATTCTGTACCCCTGGATTGGCTAGAATAAGGCTAACTTCTACAGTTATTGGAGCCGATGGCATTGATGTCTCGTTTCTTCTAAATTTGCATCATATGGAAGTGCGCCAATTTTCCACAGGTGAATAATCATCTTTTCTGGAAATTGCATTGAGCAGCTTACTACCATATGCAAACAAACTAAATTGGATGAAGCCAAATCGAGCAATTAATGCTTCATATTTTATATTTGTATAAGTAAGATTCCATGAATCAGCAAAGTTTCGCTGAGATTTGGAAAATTCCTGAATACTTAAGCCTTAGCTTATCACATTTTTCATTTCATAGCTTCTTAGACATCTCGGAAAATTCGCATTAAATCTCATTCGCCATTTTACTTTGAAAAGATCATATCGGAGTTAGTTTGAACTTCGTTACTTATCTGTAATTTATGGGTCAAGACATCATCAAAGTATTTATCTAAATAATTAAATAACCAGGTTACTAACAGCCCTATTCCTTGTTTACAAGTTCAAACTGAATTTTACTTTGATCATATTCATCTTAATTTAGTTCTATCCCATTATCGTTTGTAAATGATAAATACAATAGATAAATTGGAATCTTTTTTATCTTTCTGTTTATCTGCAGCTACTTGTATAGCTCCTCAAGGTCAACTTTGGGAAGACGAAGAAAGTGACAGTTATTGGAAGTCCTACGATTCAGCATTATGTGAATTTCTTCGAATTGCTGGAGGTTCGGGAAGAATAACTACAGTGGTGTACTCATTGGATGAAAGGGAAACGCATTCATTCAAGATATATTTTAAACTCAATTATAATATAAATTGCTCAACTAACAAATGGCACAATATTCGATTTCACCCTGGAAGCCAGTTAGTTCCAGAATTTCCAGGCAAGCAAATAATCTTTTTTCATTGACATGAAACTCTGCAGTTCTTTGTTT